>JACXGJ010000019.1:106437-254239 GCA_016801105.1 Esox niger | reverse complement strand
ATATATATATATATATATATATATATATATATATATATATATATATATATATATATATATATGTATATATGCATATATGTGTGTGTGTGTGTGTGTCTACATCTGGATGTGTGTGTGTGTGTGTGTGTGCGCACTGTACTACCCATTTCAATCCTTCATTTGACAAAGCTGTGGTGGATTTCACAGGGAGGTGATGCAATGCTCACTCAATCTCATCCATGTTATGCCTGTCTGTCTGCCTGTCTGTCAGCCTGTCTGTCTGAGAGCCTCAACCTCATACATTAAGCCCTCAGCTAGATATAAGGCTGTTAGTGACACTGCCTGACAGAACTGAATAGCATTACGGCTGAAAATCCTGGATAGAAATACAGTGCCTGTTGTGTAGAATAGCAAAAATGGTTTCATCACCTTTCAACACTGCTCCATTGAAATTTAAACCGGTAAGCTCCTATAGTTATACATTGTTTATCGGAACAAATACCATTCACTGTGCCAAAGCCAAATAGCTTCAGGCTAGCCTGACATAGAGAAAACAGAAAACAGAAAGACAGAAAGTGATAGAAAAACAGCAAGTTTCGTGAGAGGGAGAGGGAAAGACAGACCTGGAGATTGAAAACTTAGGGCTGTGGCTGTTGCCATGGTTACCTGAGATCCGTGTGGAGCCTCCCCGCGTGTGGAGGGGTGGAGCCTGGAAGGCGTAGACCACATCGCTCTCTGCAATGCTGGTCAAGTCGTCGTCGTCATAGAAGGAGCGTTGGAAGCCTGTGGTGTAAAGCTCCGACAGGATCACCTGGAGAGTGAGTCGGAGGGAGAGATGAGGACAGGCAGAGGAGAAAGATGGATTGAGGGGATTGGTTTACCATCGTGGCTTAGCACAGAAGCATATTTGTAGGACTTTCCTCATAAAAAGCTCTTGGTTTTGCTAAGTAGCTTAGCATGGAGGTCAAAGACACATACACAGGCTTACAAATAGACAAGCTATAGTGTACAATTCTATAAGGACAAACATTGGATAGATATGGCAAGCAAACGAATAACGAGAGGTCTACATGTGGTCGCCCATTAACATCTCCTTGGCATTGTGACTTAATAAATGTCATCACAAATGGCATCACACATCCGAGTTTAGTAAAAATGTGGTTCATTTTTACCACAAATGTATAACCGGTGAAAACATCATAATGGCTGACCGTGAGGGTTCTTGTGGTAAATGTTTTCCTTGAGAAAAGGGACTTATGTCGCATGAATATCATGACTTCAGGTCAAACGGGGAGAGCGGGGCGTGACCTTGCAATGCCATGCATCTTTCAATAGTTTGTTAAAGCGCCACACCCTGGCCAGTCAGTGGAAGTTGCGGAATCTCTATTGCATCATTCACTAAAGCTTTGCCACAATTGGGCCAGTGGTGTCTGAGAGTACATGTGGAGAGTGATGCACAGGCCCTTCCCTCATTTGTTCATGAGGGACAGTGACAAAGTAAGCAAACAAATCAGACCGCCATTCCAGATCCTTCTTAACACACATCAATGATTCCCTAACACCCTCCTCCTTTGAAGTTTCGGTGAAGTCTTTCGTCAAACGACAAACAAACACACAGGCAAACAGAGATATCCCGTCCCACTTTCCTCCACGCAGTATGACAAGACATCAGGCCCACTAGTGGTGCCACCAGCAGACTGTCTGGGATATTCTTATCTCACTTTATTCTCTCTCTGTCTCTTGAATTACAATTCTCTATCTATAAATATATTTTATATTTACAAATGTACAGGGCTTTACTGTCATGATAACAATTGTTAACATTGCCAAAGCAAGTGGAAAATTAAAATGATAAAATAAATAAATAACTAAAGTGGAAGAGATAAAACATCAAAGAAAAAATTACACTGAATGCATTTCAAAATGCTATATTTAGCTATGTGTAGTGTAGTAAAATATTTCAAAGTATTTATGACAAGGAAAAGTAAATAAAAATACATTTACAAATGTTGCCCCTCTGGTTGCCCTTTTCTCCGTGGATGTACTGTATTTTAGCGTTACTATTTAAACAGGTAGGGTTTTTTCCCGGGTTTTCCTAGGATGAGCTGTCCTAGGATCAAGACAAAGCTGGTTCCAACATTGGGGTGCCTGGACAGAGAATAGTTCTGAATGGGCTGAGCCGGGCCTGCTCTCCCATTGCAATGGGACCGCCAGGACACCAGACATGACAGAAGACCTTGAGCGTGGATGTAGGGTTTGAGCATTACCAGAAGGCATCTCCCATTACTTCTCCGTATGAAAGCACCATGTTCTTGTAGTGCATACAAGCATCAACTGGAAGTCAGTGAAGTGTGTGGAGGAGCTAGTGAGAACTTGCGAAGGCTGAACACCAGGCAGGCTGCAGCATTCTGGATGCGCTGGACCAGCTGCATTGGGGCTTGGCTGATCAACTGGATGAAGTGCCAATGTATTTTTCATGCTTCGTCAGCTTTGTCTTGTCTTGTTTTTGCTCTCAGTAGGCCAGTCAGTCTGTGTAGTTGTGTAGCAATTACTTTGTTCCTGGTCATGTTTGCTATGTTAATTTACTGCTTGGAAATGGTCTGTGTATTTAGGCTTCTTCATTTCCTCCAGCGGCAGCTTGAAGCAGCCTTTTGTCCCGGCGGCAGTGTTTCAAGACAGTCTCTGACACAAAGCCAGTTCTGCTGAGTTGTTCAGACACCCAATCTGTTGTCCCATGTGCAGTTTGTATTGTGTAATGTGTCTCATTCCCAGATGAGGGCTCACCACTCACATCATTGGGTACCTTCAACCTTCCAACATCTCTGTCAACTCCTACTCACAAAGCAGACAATGCACTCAGTCTAATCTTTACTAGATGCCGTGGGTCCACTGATCTCACCACTACAGCGCTCCAGTCGTCTGACCACTCCTTTGTCTCCTTCTTTCTCTCTCTGCCACCCCAACACTCTCAGCCCCCTCCGATGTCTTGTGCCGCCGCAACACTTGTTCCCTCTCCCCAACTGCTCTCTCCGCCTCAATCCTATCATCACTTACATCTTCGAAAAACCTTCTCTCTTCTATCTCAAGAGTCTGCCTGTTCCACTCCGCCATCCTTGCTTTCCATGTCCGATGACTCACACTACCCCCATCCTCCGCTCCGCCTCACAGGAGAGGGCTAAGCAAAAAAGAAGGGAAGCTTGAACTGCTTCAAAATGGCCTAGCATCCTTCCAATCCCTAATCGCTACCTTCTCTTCCAATCTATCTGCTCGACTTTTGCAGAAAACAACAGGGTGTTTTCTAGGGTTATGGTTCGTTATCACTTGGTGAGGGGGGCACCATAAAGAAGTCTTGCAGCTGACATGCCTTCCCCCGGAGGAAGAGCAGCTAGGTCTTGTCAAGGTTGAGCTTGCGGTGCGTGAGGTTTTAGGCCAGCATCCATAGTTGTCGGTCAGGAAACCCTAAATGTGTTGCTGACTTGGTGGTGTAAGAATGCAAGAGGGTGAAAAAGTGTTAAGTGTCATCCGTACAGCGATGACAGGAAAGAGCACGTGATCGTATGACAGATCCAAGTGACTTGGTATGGAGAGAAAAGAAGAGGGCCTAGAACCAACCCAGGCGGGGGACAAACTTACAGGAGGTTAGGAAGTACAGTTCATTTTATGATGGCCATCTGCTTATGGTTGCCTCTCGACAGCAAGGTCATGCTCACTGAGTCAGTGTCTCTCTTTACCGCTCTCTCTGCCTCTCTCTCTCTTAACATCACTAAATCTAAAGAGGTTACTACAGTGGTAGTTTGGCCTCTGCCTGTTCTGTCAGAAATGAGTGCTACAGTAATTACTGTCCAAGGTATTCCTGCTATGGCCAGGGGAGAGGATTATATGGGTTACAGTGAGCCGTTCAATTAATCTAGACGGGAACAGCACAGGGTGTTTTAGCTAATGAACATGTCCCACTAACAGTGCCAGAACTGTATGGATGTTTTAACAATTAAGATAAAAAAGCTGTCATAGCCCGTACTTTTCACAGATGGTGTGAATCTTTAAATTGATCCAACTTCATGCGCACAAGGTTTAGTTTCTCTTTAGTCTACTTTCTTTTGGTGTAATGATAGAAGTGGTGTGTGTGTGTGTGTCCATCTATGTGTGTGCCTTCAGTCTCACCTCGTCCGGTGTAATTTGGCCCTCCTCAGCCACCATAGAGCGCAGGTGGGCAATGGAGCCGATGAGAGGCACAGCCAGGCCAACGCGTAGATACCTATGGCCTTTCATACTGAACACCAGGATGACACACATACACCTGGAGAGATAGACAGCAAACACAGGGTGACAGGGGGAGAGACAAACAGACACAGAGAGAGATTTTATTTTATAGACAACAACACACTTATATACACATACTTCCTCCACAGAAAGTTATTAAAAGCAGCACCCTCCCACCTGCCCCAACCGCTCCCGTACACACAGGTGCTAGACATAACACCCATCTCTCCTAAGTGTCGGGCTTGCCAGTCGATGCTAACACGTTAGCAAGGAAAACGACAGAGAGCGTGAGAAAAGGGAGAAAGAGCGGAGCGCCGATGGCACCCCGGGCCGTGGCTTCCTGCTATCCCATCATGCATTATTCAGGAAGTGTCGTGGCGTTGCTATCAGTGCGCTCGCAGGGGAGTGAGACGCGGAGGGGATCTCTGAGCGATATTTCGTTAGGGTTCTTAGACGCGCTAAGTAGAGATGCTATGTACAGACTCAGTGCCTGTGTTGTTAGTTAACCCCCGGAAATGGCGCAACAAGGCCTGACCAGTATTGACAGATCCAGGACCAGTCCTGGGAATTGGATATTCATAACGATCTAAAAGCCGAACTGATCATGTATCGTGTGTTTGGCTGATACAGGCCCGTGATAGGCAGTAGTGAGAGGACGGTCGGTCTTTTAAGTGATTAACATTTATAGCGGTGTGTTGTCATCTCTGACATGTTGTATTCGAAAAGAGAGTCCACAGCATACGATTGTGATCTTTTATTGTGGTGTGGACCCAGAGCCAGAGAGGCCTTCCAGCTGGCTGCATTTAGTGACTCAGGATCCCCGGGTCGTTGGGCATTCTGGACAGAAGACGGACTGGAGGTCAACGGGGGTCCATCATTAAGCTTCTGGCCAGTATTTGGTGCCTTGGTGTGTACACACTTGACCTTATTAATATTCGGGTTTGACTCGGGCAGCTGAAGGGTTGGTCTCAGCCAGACATAAATCCACGTAGAAAAAGACATCACCAATCCAAATTCTCTCTTCCTCTTCCCAAGTTGGCCTTGTCCCTCAGATTTCCCCAGCTCTACTAACTGGAAGCAACGTGGTGGAAACTGCCTTATTAAAGCAAATGAAATGACCTTCTTTAGACCAGAGGTAGTAGGACCAATGGGAAACGAATGGATTGGCACCAGGTAATATATTTGGAGGAACATTTAGCTAGTGAGTCTCATTTAAGACGAGAATAAGGGCACACAACCAGGACTGATGGAGCTAAGGGGATCTAATGACATCGAATTCCCTGGGTCAGCACCTACGTAAGCTCTGTTATTGTGGTCTGTGCAACATGATAGCATTTTTGCCTCTCCTCTCTCCCCACCGCCTTTCCATGCACCATGAGAGGCAGCAGGTTTTCGCTGACTTACGATTGTTTTGTTTGGGATAATCAAACCAAAGTGTTTTGACAGGGACTTGATTTAGTAGGCACCGTGTCTCAGTGGTTGAGGTGGTACAGCCACGGGGCGCCTCGCTTTATATGCTATACCAACAGCCAGCTGTGTATCCGTCTAGAAGCAGCCATCCTTCCCCCCACATTTTCACGACTCTAGCATTTGATCATTGTCCTGTTCCCTGATGTCCGTGACATAAACATGCGATGTTTGAAACGGGTCCAGGGGCTAAAAAGGGTTCGAGAGACAGGATACAAGCCTCCACCCTTCTCCCTTTGAATATAACCAGCACGGGAATTCATGCTGCTGGTTGGAGCTGACGACTGGTGGTGCTTACCTGGTTTGCCGGAGAGGAATGGGCAGTGAGATGCAGAGGAAGGGGTCAAAGGTATTGCTCTGCTTAAGGCAATGGGGACATGTCAGAGAGGACCTAAACACAAAAGAGAAAAGGTTTTGGGTTAAAGGGATATTTCAAACAAAAACACGTAATTCCATGTTGGTTACTTTGTCTTGTAAGCAGTTTATGGACGTGGTTACATAACAATCGATGCTCTGGTTTGTTTACACATGCACTTTTTGGAAAGCAAACTTTTCAGCATGTGGCGAAAACAAGTCACAGATATCTACATTAGTGTAATTTGCAAGTAGAAACCATGTATTTAACATATGTTTGTAAATCGTTTTATGCTGCCGTATTACAGTAAAAGTATTACATACGTTGTGCTATTAGCTAGACAACGCATATATATATATATATATATATATATCATTGGTCAGGGACAGAATGCTAAATTTATAACCTTGTCTGTTTGGACATTTTATTTGGCAACCTTTCGCTAATTCCATGCTGGGAACAAGGTGAATAATGGGTTCTTGTGAAAAATGACTCTATGGACGTTCAAGAACAACTCGGGGTAAGTGGAATTTTACCCAAATATTAATCTAGGTCGAACTATCCCTTTAAGAAGGTCAACGGTCAACTTGGAGGAAAACCAATATACAGCTCCGGAAGAAATTAAGAGACCACTGCACCTTTTTCTTTCCTCTCCAATTAAGTTGAAAAAGAACGTATTGAGTGAGGAACAGAAGCGTTCAATTTGCAGTGGTCTCTTAATTCTAACCCTTCTGTTCCTCACTCAAAACCTTCCTTTTTGACTTTGTTGGAAAGGAAAGAAAAAGGTGCAGTGGCCTCTTAATGTTTCCCGGAGCTGTATGTTTAAATAGTTGCCTCTTTGGTGAAATATGACAGGTGGAAGGGTGTGGTAAGTAGAATCCAGGACACCTTGCTTGGTGTGTGTCTATACGTACAGTGTATTATTGAGTAGGTGGACAGGACAGGGAAAGTGCATTTAACTCTAAGAGGGCATACAGGCATACACCTAGTCTCTCAGTCACACCCAGGAAAGAAACACCCAAAGACTGAAACATGCACAGGAGAGAAATAACTTGGTTTCATTTGAATATTTCAGTAGGTGTATAAAAACCGCGGAGGGGAGAGAGGAATGTAAAAAATATAAAGTTATATACTCGATAATGGGGGAAAGAGGCAGAAGCAATGAGCACTGAGTCAGCAAAGAGATCTGGATTGACAGGGACATGACATCCTCACCATTCCAATAGAGTATGCTGGTAAAATATAAAACGTCACTCTTCCGTGTCACATAGGGCATCTACTACAGTTGTTGACCAAAACAAACAGCATAACATAACTCCGCCAGGAAAAACAAAACCTAACGCTGCCACGAAAAACAAACAACATGAGTCCGCCATGAAACAAACAGCGGAACATGACTGCCAAGAAAAACAAACAATATAACATCGCTTCGACATGAAAAAAAACTCTATAACATGATTCCACACGGAAAATGCCCAACTAGAGTAGAACCAGGGGACAGAGGAGCGTCTGTCTGTGTTTGTCAGTCAGCCTGTAGAGTAGCTACTTCAATCCATAATGACCTGGAATGACACCAGACAGAATAGAAAGGGCATTACTATTTCAACAGAATCCCAGTTATGCTATTTCTATAGATCTATTAATTATATGTCTGTGGTTCAATATGTCATCTCAAACTGCTCTAGAAATTGGATTACTATGCAAGTGGAATGACTGTTGCTCTATTTCAATAGGTCTAGTAATTCTATTTCTATGGATCCGACCCAACGATCGCTCCGCTCAGAAGGCTGTAATGACAGACACTGGAAGAGTTGGTTAATGATTCCTATTCAGCCTGCATGGGAAAGTGACAGACAACATTGGTGCAGACACTCTCCAACACATACTGTCCATGGTGACACACACACCGACACAAACACGACACTCTCACATTACTTAAAACTCTGACAGCATTTCCAGCAGTCTGGTTGGCTTGTCAGTCTATGAGGAGTCTTGTCTTGTGTGTGTGTGTGTGTGTCTGTCTGTCAGGAATGAGCAGTGACATGTCTGAAATCTCAGCAGAAACCTCAAATTCCCAGAAACCAAAAATTGCTAATGCTACTTATTCTCACGTTTGTGTCATTGTGTGGGTGTATGTGTGTGACCTGAGATCTGAACCAGAGAGAGAGAGAATTTTCTGGTTTAGATCTCAGGTCATGTGTACGGGCAAGTAAAACATCATACGCGCGTGCGCACATGCGGTTGTGTGTCTGTGAATCATCCCACCTACCCAGCATGCATTTTGGCGGATTCTTTCAGCAGAAATCCCCTGGCCTCTGGCAAGTGGACTGACCGGTGTCGCACCAACACCATTGTTAAAGGTGCACTCGTGTTACATGATCTCCCCACTGAAAGTACCAAGTTCCTTCAAAACCACTGTTCTTAAAGGTGACCTCACTTGGTCTCAGACATATGTTTCTCCACCAGTCACAATGAAAACCAGGCTAAGGTTTGCCGTTTTAGCAGGCTCGGATTGGCTGTCCTATTTTGCCTTCCCAATCCCTGATTGGTTTGCAAGGTGTGGCATTTTAGCTGAAAATAATTATCAAATGGATTATGCGAGAGGAGTGCATCTTTACCAGTTATGTGGCAGAACACAAAACAGAAGCAAGATGAAACGCGGAGGGACCTGAACTAAATCGGCCCAACGTAGAATATGTTTCTTGTGATGGAATAAAATACAGAAGCACATAAAGAGTCCATGTTTATTTTACACATTATTTACTGTTCTTTATGAATAATAAAGTAATTTAAGTTATTTCAACTTTTACAAAACACAATGCCTTGATATTAGGGATTGTGCTCTCTTCTAGTGTTATACAGTATGGCCCATTATATATTACTGGGGTTAGTTCAGAACCGTTTGCCAAAAATAAAATAATGAAATACACTAACCGCTGGCATTTCATTTTCCTTCTGTACCAAAACTGAACTGAGCCGTGACCTCAAAATTGCAATTCATTCTGAACCGTGGGTGAACTGCTACACCCCATGTATCCACATTGCCAAACACATGGCCTCATATTACCTTTCCCAAACGCAACATTTACGTGAATTCTTCAACAGTCTGAACAAAGAGCCATAATGGAACAGCATGACTAACCTTGCAGCTCTCATAACATATGCTTGCATGAGTAGGTTTATACATAGCACACGATTCGTATCAACATGCATTAGAGAAACAAATAACACAGAAAAACGATATTAACCGACACTCCTCATAAATGACATGTTTCCGCATTAATGTGTACCTACATTAGACAGACATAACATATAGTCCAGACATCACAGACATTGTGATTTAGGTAATGAAGTTGTAGATCTCCTATTAACCTACATTCCGTACATTTCTCCTTTCAGTTCCACCAGATAAATATCACTCTTGGTTCCAACGACTCAGTCCGTTTCCTCCAAAACCCAGGGAATGATGTGACAGACCATTTCTACGGGGATGACAGTCCGCCGGCCCTCCATTCTACTCAGCACCATTTGAAAATCCCATTTGAGATTCAATATCAGACCGTTGGTGATTCCCATTATCCATAATTCTAGACTACAAGCCAAGTGTCAGAGAAACACAAAGAGCTGGTATTAGATGTGGTGGTGGTGCCTAAACACACATTTAGTGACCTCAAACTCTGACACTGAGGCTGGTTCCAGGGAACCTGAAGCCATTTCTGGCCAGTGGAAGTACAGGACTAAGGCAACACTCTTAGTTACGCTGTATGACTTTCACAGTACAAAGAAACGTCTACATTTGTATGATGTCCATTGCACTACAATTAGCGTGACATGAATGCATGGTATTGACAAGTAAATGGATGGTAATGACAAGTGAAAACATGGTAACAACCAGTAAAAACATGGTAAAGACCAGTGAATACATGGTCATGACAAGTGAATACATGATCATGACCAGATAATATATGGTAATAACAAGAGAATACATGGCAATGACCAGTAGAAAATGATAATGGCCAGTGAATACATGGTAATGACAAGTGAAAACATTGTAATGACCAGTGCTTCCATTAGTTTTCTATTGGACAGGAGACACATGCAGGCACCTTTCGTTGCCCCTCCCACATCCATTTCTTTTTCTGCTTTCTTTCTCCTTCATAATTTCCTGCTCTGGCCAACGGGCGACCAGCCGCAGCCTTGCTTCCCCAGTCAGTAAGTCAGCCAATCAGTCAGTTAGCCCTGCTACCGCCTGTCTATCGGCTTCTCAAATGTAGAGACCTTTAAAGAGCGGGCCTACACCATGGGAAATTAACAGAGGGTTCTGTCTCAAGGCATGTTTCAGGCTGACACTCAGAGCGACAAACTTGATGCCTTGTGTAAGTCAATATGACTGATCTTGCAATGCCTCCTGCAGGTGGGAAATTGGGATTTTGAATTGACCTTCAAGATATTGAGATGTTGGGGATATCGTCCCTATCGGAGACAATTGGAAGGCAGAAAAGTCCGTCATTTCTTAAAAGAAGCTGGTAAAAAACAAGGGGTGACCTTCATCTAACAGTGTTGACAGCGTTTGACCAATGCCACAACCATGCCCAAGCATTCCATCAGGAGATGGCGGCCGGGTACTATCTCTGAGTGGCTTGAGCAGTCCTGTGTGTATTTCGGAGAGTATATGAGTGTGTGTTTACTGGCTCCATCCCCTGAGCGAGAAAAAAATGGGTCTGCATCCGTGACTGTGTGTGTATCCTGCTTGCATACTGAGCAGTGCGCTCCACTCTGGCTCCCATCTGTAGTGCGGAGATATGAGGCTAGTCGCCCTGGCCCAGGCTCTAATCGTCCCTGTCTCTCTGGGCTCCGTCTGGGCCCCTGACAGCCTCTGCCTCCACGCCACTGGAGTGCAGGCGTACTGGTTGCCTAAACAAGAGGCGTGCATTTGGCTATCATCGCTGGCCAGCCACTAATGCCATCGCTGACTCTGCAGGTTCTTTGCTTCCTATAGTGCAGATCAACTCCAGAAAAAAAGGTCAATTGTGAGTGGGCACACAGGCGCAGGCACACAGACACAGGCAAATGTAAACACTATTACCCCGCAGAGTAGGCAACGTTATTATGGACCATTCACACTAGAATATGTATCTGGATTATATTTTAATTTAAATATAATTGACATAATATGTAAATTATTAATTTTTATTTACATTTTACAAATTGTCTGTTGCTTTGGTGCAAGAAGGATAGTTAGCTGGCTAGCTAGTTTGTTTCATTCATTATGTATTTAGTTATATCCATGAATATTTGATTTACTATAGTAACACAGATTATTAAATATGTATTAAGAAGATTGAAAATGCCCAATCTTTGGTCATAGTTTTTGGTGTAAGTGCACTGAGATTGCATGGTGCTATCCGGGTATAAGCCAAAGCTAACATGAGCTAACCAAAATTCAGTGCACACAACATTCCCCCCCAATTTTCTTTTAACATGTAAAAGTTATTTTACATGTTAACTTAAACACGCTAAGACTGTGTTTGCCGACAGTGTTTTATTGACTAGCATTTGTTATGTTAGACAGCTATGAAATATATCATGCTACCAAACACTGTAGCTAAGACAGCCAATCTAACATCACCTAAATGTAAGGGTTAGGGATGCTGCTAACCAATGCACCAACATTGTGTTGAATGCGTTTTACCAAAAGCTAACTTGCTGTAGAGTTAGTATAACATGAGTTCACAAAAAAATTGCTGCTGCCCCCTTTGCTCGTGGCCGCAATTTGAAGAGCTTTACAAAAGAAGCTGAGAAAATGCACTGACTAGCTGGCAGATTAATATTAAATCATTTTGGGTTATTGTGTTTACAACTTTAGGATGCAACCATTTTTTTTCAGGTAGATTGAACAGATATTATTTGGCTTCCTTTCTAACACCTGTCACATTAACCAGCGAGTACTGCTTGGGTTGTTCACTAAAAACAACTACATAATAAAGGGAAGCATCCATCGACCATCTGGCCGTAGTTGGTTAAAATAGTAATAAATGTTGACATATCTAAAATTCGTTTCTCTCATAACCACACCCACAACACATGACTTTGACAAACGCCACGGGTCAGCTCATCATTGGCCAATCAGCTCTTACTATAAGGACTCAATGGAATTGTGCTGGTGTTTGTTTAGAAGAATGGGATGCTTGCGGTTAAGTAAACAGTCATTAGGGTGGTAATTGTGTGTTGGTGTGTGTGTGTGTGTTTGTGTGTATATGTGAGAAAGTGAGCAAGTGAGTTAGTGTATGTATGTGTGTGTGAGAGAGTGTGAATGTTGGTTGACGGCAGTTATAAGGAGTGCAACCTAAGCAAGTAAGAGATAGACATTAAAGTGGTGCTTCACTTCATCACATCTCTAACCCAGAGCAGAAAACATCCAGCGTGTTACTGAATCAACTCAGACGCGACCCAGGTAAGACCAGGGTAAAGAGGCCCGGGAGACCTTATGGACAGAGGGGAGGAGTGGGTTGGTAAAATCTGACCGATCTGCTTTTTGTCCCTGACAATGAAAATCGGTGTGGATCACTAAACTTGGTCAAACGGTGCGTCTTCTCACACGTGGTCGGAATAGACAAAAATGACTCTGATTGGCCCAGCACAGATGCGCAATGTCTCTGGTCGACAGCATGTTTACTGATGCCGTGTAAAAGTTATGGCAACAAAAATCTGCTACAGTTTCTTGGGCATGTACGTAGGTGTAATGAACCGAAGACACAGGGGAGAGCATGAATAGAGAAGGCAGCCTTTATTCCCTAGTCTACTCTTTTAGCACTGAGAAAATCAATGCTCCGAACTCAACGTGACAGACTGAGGCTGTAGACAAAGACTCATTTAGGGACACAATGGGACTGTCGTTAGTCTGTCCTGCCTGTGCATCTAAAACCCCCAGACAGCCTTCACTCTAAACGCAAACATTTATTCAGATCAGACGACGGAAGCGAATGGCCCCGAGGAGTCTCACGGAGATGGAAAAAGACGGAAAGTGTTTGAGAGCAGAAACGAACTGAGAGACATCGCTCTTTTGTTGGTCGCAATTAGAAACGCGCACCATGGCAACCACAAGTGCAGTAGCGGGATTGCAGGAGGTGGAGGTGCGGAGGACGAGTCACAGAACCACACCCTAAAGCTACGTGCACACTGTCCGCAAATCGCTCAGCTTTTGCGAGCAAACCTAGCGTGCACACTGGGCAGGGAGTATCTTCCTAATTTATGCCGGCGACAACCAGTCGACCGGTATTGGGGAAAGATCCGTCTCTGCAAATATTAATAAATATTTAGTATTTGCATGACTCCACTACTAAATACGTATTACGACGATGCCAAGTCAATGATTTGTCAATGTTCAAATCGCAATTTACTACGTGTTAAGTAATGCTTGTATAACTCAGCCGCGATCCCACTGATCTCTGAAACCTTCCATGCAATCATTTTGTAGAATTAAACACCTGTATGAAGCCAGAGAAGCATAAATAATGGGGAATCCAGACACCTCAATTACAAGTTTCTCTTTGGTCAATGTTTTTTAGCTAGCGAGTAGAAAAAAGAAGGGACTTCAAGATTCAGAGAACATCTGTCCTGCCATTGGTAGTCGCCGAATTAGCATGAAGTGGAACATTTCTCAACTCTTGAGAGAACGTTTCTCAACTACTCGTGGGAGATTTTGACCGCCGTCGCCACGATTCGCTGGCTCTGGAAATGAATGAGAGTGTGCCTCTTTGTAGCTCTAGTGAGCGGACAGTGTGTACGTAGGGTAACATGCCACTACGCCACTTGTCCCGCGTGTTAGTCCACGGGACAATGAAACAGAGCCAGCGCTGAAACGATAACTCAGAGCGTTGGACTGGAGCCCAATGTGAAACAACCGTTTCAAGTGTCGTTTGATGGACGCCCAACCTGTGGTTGATCTCGATTCACACTCAACCATTGGCGTTAACAGCCGCGGAGTACACCGCCAGGCATGGCGGAGACAACAGTGATGAAGGGGTCAACCATGTAATGCCGAAGCCAGACGGCCTACACCTGCAAGGTCACCTAGCTCCACCCTCCCCGTCACCTTCCTCCAGCCAAACCTGATGGTCGTAAACCCGAGCCTGTGTCTGGAACTCGAGGATCTAAATTACAGTGAAACCCTGCTACAACCTGAAACTTGGACAGGTCCGGCTGCTCTAAGTATCCCATGACTCACCACTGAGTGAACATATGCCCTACCAATACACCTCGCGGGTGGAAGGCTGGTGAGTCGGGCTGTCCCTCCGGTCCTTAGATTGCACTGTTTTGGACCGGCGCACCGGATTTGTGCATTGTGAATGGAACCGAGTGCCGCTTGGGACGGGGCCATCATACGGAGGAAATTAGCTTGCACACAAACTACGAAGGGATGAGGTTGGTCTGTCTCTGAGGTTAGGGTGGAGGTTTTTCCCCGGTGCCTAATGTGATAATGAACTGGAGCTAATCAGAAAACGGCAGTGAATGCTGTTGCGGCACGTGCTGCATGACCAAAGAGCCAAGACGGTTGGATGAGGGAATAACTCTTTGAATTGTGGTGGCAGGTAGCCGGTTTGCATTCTCTAACCGACAAGGTTGTCTGCTAGGCTCTCGAGAAATTCCCTTACCCTAAATGCAGAAAACAAACGTCACATTTCCCACTTGAACATCACTTATTGGTACGTGTGGACCGAGACGGTGAGACTGTCAAGGGAGAGACCAGAGCCACAATATGCCAAAAGAGTATTCAGATAATCCGTCTCATATTTCGGATTTCCTGCCACACCACACAGCTCCGCTGTTCCGTTTCCAAAATCCAACATTCAGTGTAGGACTTTGAATATTACATCTCAGATTTTCAGATATTCCCCTTTCCCTTTTAGAGGAGAAAGAATTGGGAGAGTTCTAATTAACAGCCTGGAGTAAGCAGCGGAGTGAATATCTGGTTTTGTAGAAATGGATAATCCATAATTCTGTAATGAATGAGTGGGAATGACAAAACATTGATTGAATGTGAGGTTAACATCCCGTTG
Organism: Esox niger; assembly: GCA_016801105.1. Classification (NCBI taxonomy): domain Eukaryota; kingdom Metazoa; phylum Chordata; class Actinopteri; order Esociformes; family Esocidae; genus Esox; species Esox niger. Next base: position 239,119 of record JACXGJ010000019.1, on the reverse strand, counting down.
TCATCAGTACGGTTTAACTGTCTCGGGTTAACCCCGTAATGACTGACTCATGCATGGTGTTGTGGGACGATTTCAAGCCAATACAACTGGAGTCCCTTCTATTACTGAGTAATGGCCGCTTTGTCATAAAAGCCTGCCTGTTGGCTGCCATCAACTCCCAGCAGATACGGCACATTTCACGTGTAATCACCATTCAGGATGAATGTGTCCAGCTCTCACCAGCTGATAAACTGTGTAGTCAATCACTCCGGTATTAAGACCAGTGATTGATGTCATCTATCAATGTAAGAGGCGGAAAGTTTGAACAGATTGATCTGGGAAGAGACGGATGATGAACTGGAAAGCGTTCTGACGAGACTAGCAGAGGGTCACTACACTCCTAATAGACATGCAATGTGGGGGCCTGAAGCTGTGTGTGTTTGTTGCACACCTACAAGAAGAAATTAGACAAACAAGATTCAGAGACAAATCCCAGAAAGTGTTCACAGCTCTTTTGCAACACAGTGGTTCTAACCCCCAGGAGAGCAGATGCATATTCACCTGTTCTGAAAACCTAAATCTCAAGGCACTGTATTGATTTGGGATAACGGAGTGAGAGTCATCATTCCATATTACCATTAGAGTTCTGTTGGTGCGGCACTGCTGTGAAATGAGAATATCCCCCTCTTCATTATACATTGTGGTTGTCTGTACTGTCTGTTGTTGTCTGTATTGTTCTGTTGTTGCCTTTAATGCTCTGTTGTTGTCTGTACTGTCTGTTGTCATCTGTATTATTCTGCTGTTTTCTGTACTGTTCTGTTGTCTATACTGTTCTGTTGTTGCCTTTAATGCTCTGTTGTTGTCTGCACTGTCTGTTGTCGTCTGTATTGTTCTGCTGTTGGCTGTACGGTTCTGTTGTTGTCTGTGCTGTTGTGCTGTCTGTTGTTGTCTGTATTGTTCTGTTGTTGTCTGTACTGTTCTATTGTTGTCTGTATTGTTCTGTTGTTGTCTGTACAGTTCTGTTGTTGTCTGTGCTGTCTGCTGTCGTCTGTATTGTTCTGTTGTTGTCTGTATCGCTCTGTTACCTGTACTGTGCCTGGAAATGTTCCTGGACGAAACTGTGTGGTGCTCCAGGCTGGTGTGCTGCTGCGGAGCTGGCTCCAGGGCTCTCCGCCCCTCCGCCCACCACGCCCTGAAACAGACAGCATGGATGTGTGAATGACTGTGGATAGGCATGTTTGTGAGTGACAGGGAGAGTAAGACCAGTGGAGCTTCATAAATGCTGAACATCAGGAAGGTGGCGAGGTGGATCACAGCAGATACTACAGCTCCCCTGTTACTATCCTTCTATCAGTGTGGGTGTGCGTGTTCACCTGTAATTTCCTCTTGCCTCTCAGTATGGCTGACCTTGGCTTGGAGCATTTTCCGTTGAATTTGGTGCCAGACAATGTGATTGGCATAATTTTTATTCACCGGACACATAGTATCTATAACGTAAGCTTATTAAAATACAGTAAGCTAATTAAAATGCTATTGCTTTCATTCATTTCTAAAGTTAGCTAAGACGTTCATATGATAAAATATAATAATAGGTTTTATTGAAAAGCAAAACCTTTCCCGTTGCTTTTTCATTGCTGCTTAAATTTTTTCATAGAGAAATACATCAGTTGTCTACATAGTGATAAATATAGGCTACATTGGAACACTTCAATTAATCTAATAAATAAAGTACAAACCACACAACATCTGCAATATATGTTTGGGGAGTATCCCCTCTATATTTGGATAAAGCATCCCCTGTATGTTTGGGTACAGCATCCCCTCTATATTTGGATAAAGCATCCCCTATATGTTTGGGTACAGCATCCCCTATATGTTTGGATAAAGCATCTCCTATATGTTTGGGAAGAGCATCCGTTCTATATTTGTATAAAGCATCTCCTATATGTTTGGGAAGAGCATCCGTTCTAAATTTGTATAAAGCATCTCCTATATGTTTGGGAAGAGCATCCGTTCTAAATTTGTATAAAGCATCTCCTATATGTTTGGGTACAGCATCCCCTCTGTATTTGTATAAAGCATCCCTTATATGTTTGGGAAGAGCATCCCCTCTGTATTTGTATAAAGCATCTCCTATATGTTTGGGAAGAGCATCCGTTCTAAATTTGTATAAAGCATCTCCTATATGTTTGGGTACAGCATCCCCTCTGTATTTGTATAAAGCATCCCTTATATGTTTGGGAAGAGCATCCCCTCTGTATTTGGATAAAGCATCTCCTATATGTTCACACAGAGCACCCTATCTTTGTGCTTGATGTTTAAAATCTTAAAGCTTAGTCTTTGCCTGGGAAACTATGGTTCTAGGAAACACTTCAAGAAGTGTTACTAAACAATGTCTGGAACCTCTGACAAAATGCGTCTTTTCTCCCCTAAAGGTGGAACTGCTCAGACAGACAGATAAATGAGCGCCCCACACAGCTGCCAAATTGATCCTTTGCCCATCGAGCAAGCAGCCAAGCCCGCCAACCACAGGTCTGGACTGTGTGAGAAAGGGCAAGGCAGTGGGAGAACTCAACAAGGACCGAAAATCAATACTGAAATCAGTCACTAATTACAGCTGCATGAATTGATGGCTTGCACAGAGAAAAAAAGAAATAGCATAATGTATTATCAGAGCCTCCGGGATGCGTGTCCCAATTTGCTCAGCCAGTCATCATCTGGAGTTTTGGTAGTATCATTCCAATGAATCAGACAAATTCATTTTGCTGCTGGATAATGAATGGGTCTCTGAAATGTATTCCCAATCAAAATCATATTCCCCCCTAAGTCCAAGACCTAAGCCTAAACCAAACCTCTTTTATCCAATAGGACCAGACTCAATGTGGGTTTTTTCTCATGGTGATCAGCAAAATGCGCCTTGTATTACATACACAAACACATGGTAATTAGGGTGATTAGTAAACAGACAGCAGTTTATTTTTAGTTTTACAACTATTAGCAATCAATGTTTACAATGATCTTCAGGTTTACCCTGGAACTCGGAAATCGGCTGATTTGAAGTTGTATCAGTCTGAGTGATTTTTTTTATTGCACTAAAGTTTTACATTTTGGTTTGTAGTTGATTTTAATCAAGAACAGGCAACAGACAAGTGAAAGGAAGGAGACAGTGAATCATTGTTAATCATGGTACTCAGGGAGTGCAGCAGGTAAATGCTGAGTAATTACCAGAACAATACCTGCTTGATTTATTCAAAGAGCAGCACACTAGGTAATGTTTCACACAAGAGCTTCTAGACTCAGGTTTGTTACCTTCAGGAGTGCCTTCAAAAGTCAAATTGTTAGTCATAACTGCTATGATAACTGGCCCACATCATCACTTCCTGTAAACGCCGCAGACGGCTGAGTTAAAAGGAAACAGGTCCACGTTGGGTTTGACGATACGGCCCAAAAACGATAAATCATGACAAATTACAGAATTTTTCAATATGATATGCACGATGATCCATCCAAAAATACTCGGAACTCTGCGGAAATTAACTTAAATACATACAAAATAATACAGGAGCGCATGTTGTGAGTGGGTCATATATAACAGAGAACAAGAAATAAACCATAACGAGTCAATGAAATCAATAGACATTGATTGGCAATGAAAAAAAGATCTTGCTGTACAGTTTTCAGGAAAACAGACTACGAAAAATATGAAACAACAAAAGTTCTAACCAATGTGTAGTCTGTATATCTCCATCAGAGACCTGAACGAAGTAGATTGCGTAAAGAAATGTATAGGTTATGATAAAAACAGAAGGCGATGTCTCCAGATGTCTACTCCTTGTGGCCATTGCAACACACACAAGTGCAAGTTTCTTCCAACAGTCTGTTCACAGCATCTGGCTTCAAAGCTGCCCTGCGACAAGTGATAAAGTTACCATCTACGCTGCTCTGAGACCCCCCGATCTCTCCACTGTTCTTAAATGGCTCAATGACTTCCGCAAGACAAAAAAGCAACCGCATTAGATCATTCCTTGTAAAGCCTTGACTTGGTCTCGTTTGGAGTGGCGAGGATAGAGGATCTGTTCCAGCTGCTCTGCGCCTAAGTGTCGCTTCAATGGCTGTTTCAGACCTGAATGGTGGTGGACAGTTAAGACGCTGTCTATGAGGCAGTGAGATTGAAAAGGGATCGCCAGGGGACCGGAGCCAAGCATCTGGGGTGATTTTAAAGACGTTTTGGGGCAGAGTTTGGCCCTGGATCTGCTCAAGGTTCAACCCAAATTCACATCATAACCATGGAGAATATATAGCAAGGTAACTTTGTTTTAATACAGTCTGTGATGTACTCAGTAGGGTGAATGGAGGGAGGATGAAGTGGGAGAGCCTCAATTAGTTTCTACTACTTTCTACAGTAGGTGTGAACATGGACAAAGATCCAAGAGGGAACATCCCTGGCGGTCTATGACGCTCCTTAGTAATGTCCAGGCAGCCACCACAGACTAGGTTCAAGTTTTGCTGCTGTGGCTGGCTGATGGGTATCAGGGAGGCTCCTTGAAGCAGGGCATCAATGCACCAGAGTGGTAGGTGCCATTGCTCAGGGTGGTAGGTGGCATTACTAGGAGTGGGAGGTGGCATTACTAGGAGTGGGAGGTGGCATCGCTCAGAGCGGGAGATATCATCGTCAGCAGGTGGCACCGCTCAGAGTGGGAAAAAAAGTAGAGAACAGGTTGTATTTATGGTTGGAAATCCCAAAATAGGGGAGGGAAAATGGCTGCTATGAAAAAGCAACAACATTTGTATCGAAGGGAAAGAAGGGTAGACAAATTATAATTAGGTCCTCACATTTTTAGATGATTACAGTTAGGTACAAAACAGTGAAAACACCTCTGGCCATACTGTTACAATAGGCTTAAGATTGCCATGAACTACTTTTTTTATCCAATGTCAAACAAAGCCATTATGATGCCAAGCAAATTCCAGACTGTCTAGTACTAATAATATTGTTTTGTGGCTTATTATTGTAACCCTTTTCAAGCAAGAAGCTATTCCACTGATAACGACAAGCCAAATGAACAAGATGTCTCTTTCCAGCAGATGCATCCCCAAAGCACTTATTTTCCTTCACTAACACAATTAAAGATTAAATACAAACATGGAGGGCTTGAGACGTGCTGGGGAATAACGGTGTATTTCAGCTATTAGTAATGGAGGAGAGAGACAGCCAGAAGGTGGGAGAAAAAAGGAGATGTGGGGGAGCCAAAAAGTATTAGAATGTATTATGTGTAGGGCTTCGGCAAATCCCCCGAGCACAGTGCAGAAGGTGTGTCATTAGAGAGGTGTTATCGAGTCTCCAGCTTTTATCTCGTTAGCAGAGGTGCACCACCTGAAGTTTAAAAACGGACTGGCAGAGACACGTACAGTGCTGGTCATCAAACTCAAACATTTTCCTTACCAATTCCCTGAGCCAATGGCCGAAATTACAAAAATGCAGTCAAAGTAAAAAAATAAAACCATAGTTTACGACAGGTTAATTCAACTGGTTAAAAAAGAAGCAATGCTTGCCCTCCTTGAGAACATCTGGGTACCGTTCCACTACCAGTTGCCAAAATCACCCGGAAATCATTGGTTACATTTCACATCAACATGTGGACTTAGGAGAACATTTTTCATGTAGAAACATTTTAACCTTAGTTACAAGGTTAAAACCATTAAGCATAAACTTTCCCGGCAGCAATTCATCCTCATCAAATACCCTGATGTGGCTTCAAACAGTCACCATGTTGCAGTGATGGTTATTTGGAACAAACTTGTACTATGTGAAGGAGGGCCAATAGCAGGCTTCACACCTGGGTTGTATTCAACAGGGTCCAAATGACAAAAAAAATCCATCGGCTGAAATCTTCAAACTGTCACTTTCGTGAGGGGCAGTGGAGTTCCCCAGGGTTATGTTGCAACGTCCTCCCACTCGCCTTAGCCTTGCCCCACCGTGTCCGTGTTGCCTGACTTGTGGCAGTGACAATGTGTAACTATCACAAACACTAAGGGCTTTACTAGGTGGCATTGTACTTAATTACTTTCCCAGGTTTGGGCCGCTGCCGGGGGTGAATGAGCGTGAGATGAGTGTGGGTTATATGTAGTAGTAGGGGTTTAGTGGGGAAGGTCAGTTAACTGAAGGCCCACTTTGCCAGGAAGGCCAAGGAGGCCAGGTCTACTTAATTCTCTGTTCATAACAAATCCAAAGCACGGTCAGCTTCACTGCACACTTGAAAAAAGCACCTCCCCACAAGTAGGTCAACAGGCACTTAGGTGGACCTTAGAACAAAGAACAGATGCCTTCATTGAAAGCGCAGTACTGTGAGTACTGGATCTTTTCTAAAAGAGTGTGTGTGTGAGTGTGTGTGTGTGTGAGTGTATGTGTGTGTGTGTGAGTGTATGTGTGTGAGTGCGTCCCTTGTGGGTCAGTTGGTAGAGCATGGCACTTGCAGCGCCAGGGTTGTAGGTGTGATTTCCACACAGGACTAGTGTAACAAAGTGTGCCAAAAAAAACAGACGCAAAGCTGGAGCTGGCAGCAATTTGAGGGATGCTAATATCCAAGAGGTGCTAAGATGTTCAACTGTAAAATTGAGTCTAATCCCAGAGTGCTGAACGCTCAAAGCTAACAGATCCATATTCAAGGCTCTTTTTTGCTGAGAGGAGAATATCAGCACTGGCATCCAAACCACCCGGATCTGTATAATGGATTTCCAGGATTTAAGATAGAAGCAAGACTTTGAAAGTCATTCCATGAATATAGCCAAACAATTACTGGCTGTGTGACTCATGTATCTAATATCAAGGGGAATCTACTCCCAAGCAGATTGAAAGTGAGTTGTATATAAGATAAGGTTATTATATATACAAATAGCTTGCTGAATTGTACCATTAGGAAATTGTTATCTATCGGTAGCCCAAGACTACCAGCTACTTAGCATTAACTTGGTAAACTTTCTTAAATATGTTTGTCTATGAAAGCACAGTATCTGCAAAATGTGTCCAAAATATGTTACTGACTTTTTTGAGACATTACATACATTGTTAATCAATGTCTCCATTGCGTTGTTATAAAGAAAATCGCGGGTCACATCGTTAGTGACGGCAAAAACCTACAGTTAAACCAAGAAATTGCAGTAACAGACACCACTTACCTCACTTACAGCCTTTTTATGGTTGTTACTTAGAAGTGCAAATAATGCAGTGAATATAATGCTGATGCAGTGCATATGACACTAACAGCCACATACCGATAATGAACACAAGTTGGCATTATTTGAATTAATGGAAACATTCCAGTGGTGTACCAAGTCAGAAGGAAGTAACTGCTGTCTAAGGTCAAAAGTCATGTGAGGGGTCAAGTTCAATACTAACACAAACTATACTCACAGTAAGATATCCTAAAATCCTGTTCCTATTGATGCGTCTGTAACTCATTCAGCTGGTCAATAATCAAAATGCAAAGCCCTTCTCTCAGTCCTGCTCAAGGAACAGTTACTGACTTGTTGCCTGGTAGTTCATAGCAGATCTGCCCTGATTGCAAATATTAATTCCGTGAGGACGGGGCTTACGTCCCAACTCCGAAGTCATTCAGAAGTTACATTTTAAAACAGTTATGTAAGGGTAGGGACAAGCGGTAAACCAGGTCAAATGTCCTCTCAGAACATTTTGCCAATTTGAAATGCAAACTCAACACTCTCCAGGCTTCTCCTGAGTCAACTAACCACATTCATTTTACGGCCTTCAGGGCTGAGAAAAAAACACTTTCACAAAGTGTTGGTAGTGAACTGTACTGAACTGGAATCGAACAAAGACTTGCTACATATCCTAACCAAATAAAGACATTGTTTGAACCACATCTGAACACTGTATAGGAATAGTCTTAGATAACCAAATATTTCATATCATAATCCAAAATAACACACACATATAGCCTTGGCCATTCATAAACGACTGGTGGAACTGTTGGAGATTTCCCCGTCAATTGAGCTACTTTTAAAGGACTTGGTGAATCAATGTACAGATAGGGTAGTATAAAAGAAGTAGCGTTTGTTTTGTAGAGTCTGCGGGACATTTCGCAGTTTACTGTCAATAAAATCTAGCAACCTTGCACATGGAGAAGAGTAACGTTGGAAAAACAAGTGGATCTTAGTTCTCTTTCACACCCTGTCAAAATATTTTAATATATCATACTGTAATAACCCCTAATCTACATCCAATCCGCATAACATTTTTTATCGTTACGGATTACTTCCAGTAGCCTAGAATCGTCAAGGCAAGGGTGGAGAAAAAAACACGCTGACAGAGCTTTTATATATACAACACTGTTGCATTTTTTATACAAGTTAACTTAACATGAACATAGCATAAAAAGGAAAATAGACAACAATAACATTGACTGTGATTAAATATAAAGCTGTGATTCCTAGATACTCTAAAAAACATAGAGCCATTGGTTTTGATACTCAATAGCTAAACATTGTAGGGTGGTTCAGACATAATGAAGACAAGCAAAATAAAATATGTAACTTGTAAATATGTAAAGAATAAATATATTGCTTTTATATTTTGGTTGCTACTAAGAACATTGTAGCGTGCATTAGCTGCTCAAGTGGACATGGACACCATGGCAGATGTAACACTATAATAGATATTTTTCAAATATGTAGCCAGATAATATATGAAGTATATCAGAAAGGCATCCTGTGGAGCGCAGGGGAGCAGAGTATGGGCTATCATTTGCGTAACTTTGAGCTCGGAAAATCCCTGAAGCACACTGTGACAGTTAAAAACAAACAAGCTATGATAGCAAACATTTTACTTCTCAGCAAAAAAAATACTAATGGGAATCTTGCTGGCTGTTATTTACCTAACAGCTGATAAGCTTTGCTGTGCACTTAAAGTGTGAAGTACGTTTTTTTTTAACTACAGTATGTGAGTCACATGTCAACCACATAATACACTAGTTATTCTCATATTGATCCAACAGTACTGAACTACACAGTCACGGCATGGAAGATGAGATTTTCATAAGAAATGGGAAGAGAAAGTCTGTGATGCGATTAGTGATTTTGTAAAATAACAATTGACTATATTGGTTGAATAGTGCAGAAGAGAACCTCCCCTACAGCTTATTTCATTCATCAAGACCACAATGTGGGAGATCTAGCTTCAGACATTCCTTTGAACTCTAGCCATATTGGGTTAATTCAACAGTGACCTAATTATGGCTAGTGAAAATGCATATTAGTTTATATTAATATCCATTATGTAAGGTTTTTATGCAAGCTTGCTTTGCTAACGTTACCAAACACTCTGGCGGCACTAGAATTCAATTATGTTGACATGCCCAAATAATCACTGTTTACCCATATACATGTTCATACTCATGTTCCACTCTGAGGAACGAAGGGGCCTCACGCATCCCATTTAAATTAGTTGGCAAATCATGTGACCTGTGTCTCTACGAACTGCATACATCCACCCATGTGTGTCATCAGCAGTTTACATAAACGCTGGATATATTTTCCACCCACTTCCGTTTTCTCACAATACATGCTTGCACTGAACATTTCTGCCCCAGAACTTAGAATGCATTGAACACAAAAATAAACGTTGCCTTTTCTCCTTCACAACATATTGTATCCGCATTCTGTCTTGCTGTGGCGTTTGAAACAAAAGATGCAAAGTCACAGGGACCCGTATCACTGCAATCAGCAGAACAGAGGTTGCATCACTGGGAGGAACACACAGGTGTACACCAATGGGTATTGGGTCCCAGAACATCGCATCTCTGCACACGCAAAATGCATCAACTCAGCCTGAATCCTAAATTGCACCTTATTATTTAGTCCAGTGTTTCCTTTGCTTAATAGCAGTCAGATAAAAAGGATGTAGGGTGTATTTGAGATGCAGCAAGGACACTACCCATTGTCTGTGTCAGGCTTTGATGTCATCGGTGGACAGTAACCTGGTATGATGATGTCAACAGAGAATAGTGACCTGGTGTGATGATGTCATCAGATTACACACATCAGGGAATGTCAATAGTACAGTCCTTGTGACAATCAAATGATTTGTCACACTGGAAATAAATTAAAACTGCACCAAAAACAATCAGCGTTTCTTGCAGTTTCCGGATACGTCTCAATGTAAAAATGCGGTTCAAGAACTCCTGGGTGCCAAACAGAGTAATTGCCCAAAACCACTACGGACTTCTTCTGTCCGCTAATGAGCTTCTCTCGTGTATACCAGCTGTGTGTCTAGGCAGGGCTGCACGTGGAAGGTAGTACCGCTGAGCTTACCCCAGAAATAGAGCTTTGTTAGCAGGGGAGAACCACTCTGCTGGGACCCTGGGAGCTAGCTCACCCTAATGAGAGCAGCGTGAGGCGTTGCTCCGCCACATGCTAACGGCTGATCGACAAATCCACATTCAGGCTTACCCTGCCTGGGCCTGTCAATGAGCGTACTGAGCTACGGGGGGTGGGTGATGTCTGAGTTCACAGGGTCCCCGAAGCTAACCCATGACTCCGCTACTGAGGTAAACCAGTTCTGTTCGTCCTGACAGGGCTCCGATAGAATTCGCTCACAGCCACAACAGTCACAGTGTGTGTCGTCGGGTTCGGTGATGTCTGATTGGAGCAGACAGTGCGGCGTCCTCTCTGTGACTCGCCGCAGCCCTCTGCTTTGTGTTGCAACGGCAGAGACAACCATCTGAGGGCTTCCTGACGCCGCCGCCCTCTGGGACATAGAAACCTGTTGTTTCCTGCCCTGTATCATTTCACTGTGCACCAGGTTACGTTAGCATGCGTATTCCACTGTGGTTACGTGTGCATGCGTATTCAGTTCATAATCCTATGAACTAAAGGATGAGTGGGTGTGGGGACACGGCGTCCGCGTGGGTGTGTGTGGGTTCTGGCAACGGCTGAAGAAAGCCAAAACACTTCAATGCAAAGTCTGTAACTTTGTCGTTAACCACATATGTGAATCTACACAAAAATTATTTATTCTTAAGACACTGATATCTTTTCAAGATGATCCGTATGGATACAAGAGTATACAATTCGTACAACATTCTAATGAACACAATCACTTCAAAGCAGACAGCAAATTTTGAACTAAATGAGAAACAAATGTTCAATCAGTGGTTGGACAACTAAGCTTCACACTGTCACTTCCTATAGTGGTCCTGTACGGCATACAGTGGTCCTGTACTCCATACAGTGGTCCTGTACTCCATACAGTGGTCCTGTACTTCATACAGTGGTCCTGTACGCCATACAGTGGTCCTGTACTCCATACAGTGGTCCTGTACGCCATACAGTGGTCCTGTACGCCATACAGTGGTCCTGTACTCAATACAGTGGTCCTGTACTTCATACAGTGGTCCTGTACTCAATACAGTGGTCCTGTACTTCATACCGTGGTCCTGTACTTCATACAGTGGTCCTGTAAGCCATATAGTGGTCCTGTACTCCATACAGTGGTCCTGTACTTTATACAGTGGTTCTGTACTCCATACAGTGGTTCTGTACTTTATACAGTGGTTCTGTACTCCATACAGTGGTTTTGTACTCCATACAGTGGTTCTGACTCACTCTAGCAGCTCCACAATCCAACCAGGAAGTCATACATATGAGCTGAATCATAATAGCTTCCTCTTCACAGTTAAAATTACATTGAAAGTCACCTCTGCTCAGTGGTCAAGAATCTATAGGGGCTCTATTTATGAATGCAGTGAGGAGAGTTTGGGAAGAGGTTTGGACAGCATAGAATGAGACTCTAGTGGATTTCTGAAATTCATTTTGTCCCCTGTGATGGTTCTGGGTTCTATTTCATCCGCCCCCCCACACAGACACACACACACATGCACATACACAGACACACATACACACACACAGAGACACACACACAGACACACACACACTGAATAGGACGTATGGGAGCCGACAGACGTGGCGGTATGTGTGTGTGTGTGTGTGTGTGTGTATAGGGCTGCATGATATGGGCAATGTAAATAAATTGCCATGTTTTTAACCAAACACTACAACTGCATTTCTTTCTAATTTTGGAGACACTTTTAACCAGAGTGTCTTCCAATTTGTGTGTTGATCTTAAGAAAGCTGGATGGGAAGCCCACACAACACAGTAACAGTGACAGGGGCAAAGTGGCAGGCATCTTGTTGGTAACAACTAAACGACTGCATTCGACCTGACAGAACAAACAAGGCCCAGGCATAGTGAATACACAAGCGTCGCTTGACTGGCAGGTGGGTATTTAATATACAGCTCTTGCGATATGAATATTCCACATAGGATATTGCAATTTGAACGTAATTAATTGTGCGGCACTAGCGCGTGGACATGTGCAGATGTGTGCGCGTGCAACAACGTTATCTGGATATGGTCCACAGGCGCCAATCCTAAGCACACGCGGTAAGCCGGCAGATCAATGCTTCTCCCTGCTGTAGGAGATGACATCTCTCCCGTTGTGCATGCAGATGAGACAAGCCAATGTTGACACAGCCGGCTGTCTTCAAGTTTACAGAATAGCCCCCGCCGCCTCCCGGCGAGTTTCTTTCCCCGGACTTTCGGTGGCACAAGAGGATTCGGATTGGAGAGCGAGGCGTGACCGCGTCGTCCGTAATGACCCGGAACGCGACAGGGTAGGCGGACGTAGGCCTGGGCATTGCAGCGCTGTGGCCCGTTCGAATGGAAATGAGGTCGGAGGTTTCTTGGAGCATCCCGAACGGGCTGAACTGAAACAAAGTTGCCTCCCGGCCCACGGTCAAAACCAAGGTGGTGTTGTTCTGTAGCCAATAAACATCCCTCACCCGACAACCCCTCATCCTGACTTTCGCCATCCACCCCAATGTCACGTCAGATAAAACGGGGGACTGGGAACTCAGCGGGATGACATGGCCGCATGGCTGGCGGGGGGGATGAAAGGAAAGGGAAGAGGTCAGCAGGAACACAGAGACAGAGATGGGGGGGTGGAGAGAGCGGGGATAGCGAGTGGGGTTCTAAAACGCTTGGCGTGCAATAAAGGGGCTGACTCACTCATACTCTTTCAGCTGCGTAGAGCCTCTGCTAATTCAGGTCTATTCAGGGCCGGCTTACGGTAACATGGCCAACTGGGTGATAAGAGGAGGGGAAACCATGGGCGTTCGCTAACCCCACAAATCCATCTCTGCCTCTATCGGCTCAGTAACACTGACTAATGTATATCATTAGTCAGTCCACAATTCACCGTCTAGATGAAGTTCACCACTAACTAACTAACCCCAGAAATGAATATACATCCAAGGCTGTTAAGAGGTTTGAGAGATGTAGCTGCTGTATATGAACGTACTGGGTTTGTCACATCGGCGTTGGTTATGCGATCGCACACAAAGAGAGACGGCACTCCTTCCCGTCGTGCTAACTAAGCCTTCTCGCACTGATCCAGACCTGTCTGAAGAGTGCTGGGAATGCATACCTTGTGATGGCACAGCGCGCAGCAAAACTCTGTGCCCTTTGGCAGATTCCATGGAGATGCCAGCTGATCCGGCAGACACACACACACAAATGCAGCAAACACACAGTAACATGGGGAACAGAGTATAGACAAGAGCTCTTGGCAGCACCTTCAGAGCCAAATCTGGGTTGGCAGAGACCAGAGACTTGCAAGAGGGGAAGAGAGCAGTCTCTCATTTGCACACTGGCAATGTTTATTCACATGCAAATATTAATTTGAGAAATAAATTATCTGACTTGGCTCACAGAGGAAAGAGGAAGGAGAGAATAATTGTCTTCTATAGTTTAGGGAAACGGGTTGTACAGGTCAGGGAGATTCATTTTGGGGAAAAGGCAAGCTCTAAGATCCACATTCCACCAGAGTGCCCATGTGAAAAAGATCTCCTACAAAAGCCTCCTTCAGCGCAAATTCCTTTTTGAAATGAAAGGTTGACAAAGCAGAGGATTTGTTCTCTCTCATTCTCTCTCTCTGAAAAGTTACAAAAGGTACTTCAACCATTCAATGTCATCATATCAGTTCCGCATCAAATTCATATTTAATGCTTGATTTATGGCAGGATATCAGCATGGGCCTCTTGGTAGAATTAAAATGTGAGACTCAGTCATTGTTTTTCTTCTTTCTTCTTTTGTTTTGTGGAACTGGGTACAACAGGTTCCAAAACCCAGAAAACAAAAAGAAAAATCCCAGAGGGTAGAAAACAAAAACAATCAGGCGTATGCAGGTAAATGTTCACAGGCGTTCCTAGAAAACCGGTAAAACCACAACACAGCCACCATTCCAGTTAAACACCTTCAGAGTGCCAGGGGGAAATGTCACAGTGTAATGACACTAGATAATGGCAAGGCAATGGGCCTTTGGACCCACTTTATTAGCCAACCAAAAGGCCCCACTGTATTCAGTCAATATTTTCAGCATTTTCATACAGACTGCATGAGCACGATACAATGAGCTGACCTCAGAGTCTGTGTACAAGGCTGGTTTCTTTGGGCGTAGCTGAGGCACCAATGCCTTGATCACACCAGCAGCGTTATTAGATGTTACACCAGTGGCACATTCACTTGATCACACCAGCAGCGTTATTAGATGTTACACCAGTGGCACATTCACATGATCACACCAGCAGCGTTATTAGATGTTACACCAGTGGCACATTCACTTGATCACACCAGCAGCGTTATTAGATGTTACACCAGTGGCACATTCACTTGATCACACCAGCAGCGTTATTAGATGTTACACCAGTGGCACATTCACTTGATCACACCAGCAGCGTTATTAGATGTTACACCAGTGGCACATTCACTTGATCACACCAGCAGCGTTATTAGATGTTACACCAGTGGCACATTCACTTGCAGTAAAAGATGCGTTTGATTCACAAAATCCAACATGCAGCATTCAGGGGTTTCCCACAGGGCTCCGATATTACAAATGAGAAATCGCGCTGGCGAAATTGTTTGATAGTAATAAACAAATCTGTTGTACCCCAGAAAGTCCCTATCAAATTAGTTCTAATTACTTCTCTTTTCAGTTTAACTGCTGTCCAGGCCAGGTTGGCAGAAATGGGTCCGTTTCACTGAAACTATCAGCAATTGGAGAGGACCCGGGGAAAAACGAACTTCTAAAAACTTTAGTAAAAGCAAAGGACACATTCAATTCCCTGGATGGTAAGGAATGTCCATTGGGATTATGCCCATGCCTTTGTGGATGGGAAACATGTTTTTTGCCAGGCCTGTAGACCTTTGATTAGGTTTTATCTGCCCATCTGCAGCTAAGGATGTTCACAAGTGAAATACCTGATAACTAACAAGGAGACAATTTCTTACTTGCAAACAAAGGTACCCGCTAGCTAGAATTAATAGTGGGAAGAGTTTATTAGGTTCCCATGAGTTTATTAGGTTCATATCAGTTCACTTTAGAAATGAAGGAACATCTTTTAAGTATCAGACTAGTATTTCAACAAGAAGCCACAGTCCACAATTCTGACAACAAATGCAGTGATGACTTCATTTTACTAGCATTTTCCAGCATCGCTGAGCTAGCAGAGGCTGTATCTCTCGGCTGCCAACTCCAATCTGAGTCTTCGGGGCTGCAAGTGTTTCATATGCAGACCAGACATCTCAGATGTGCAGCACGCGTGTTTTGTGAGCGCAGGACATACAGTATTACAGCAGTGTGCCTGGCGAAAGAAGCAAATCAATAGCGTGTATACCTAGAAGTGACTTTCTAAATGTTTTCAGGGATTGTTGAGACTACAGCACCGCCGGCACTCCTACTCCCCGAAGCGATGTTGGTATTGACTCAAAAAGGAAATAGGCAAAAATCAGGACGGAGGAGGTGATCCAAAGCAATAAATCTAGATTCAGACATGGTTTTTAAATGATTTGGGGGATTTCAAAAAAAGAATTGGGTGGATTTTGGTTTTGGAATACTATAAGACAACTAAACCACTGCATAAAAACAGGTACTGTTTTACATGAAACATGTCTGAGGTGCCACCGTTGTGGTCAAATCAAGGTCACCTGGTCATTCTCTTGCTTATCCTAGTGGCAGGTTGAGTACTTGTTGAATTGTACTTGTTCGCTGGTGAACGCATTCTCCCTAAGGCAGATATGCTGGTGTGGCCCTCAGGAATTAAATGAAGACAGAAAGCGGCCCCAGGGCAAAGGTGTTCCACACTCCTGCTGTTAATTATCCACAGGCCACCTTTGTCCTATGTAGTGCCCTTCCCATGACCATGTAGTTTGCAGCTTGCAACAATAAGCGCATTTTAATCCTAATAATTCCCTTGGGGCTCATACTGTAGTCCCATATCATTTCGCTTTCTCTCGGCCTAACACTGGGTGGAATAAGCCAGCCTACATGGGGAACAGCATCGTACAGCAGCAGCTACAAGTAATGGTCTAAAACACTAACCTCATCAATGGGGATGGTTATATTATTCAGCCCAGGGAGGCCCACTGCTTCCAAATCCCCTGGGCTTTCCTGAAGTATGCCTCATATCCAAACAGCTGTATGTCCTCAGGCACTGAACCATTAGGACTGTGCAGCCACAGTCTGCTGCTGTCCATTTGTGGCAAATATCTGGAGCAAATCTTTATAGGACAACAGATCTGGGGATTCCACATAGTAACCTTTTGGTTTCTTGCCAGACACTCCGCAGAGAAAACTATTATATGAAGAAGTAAAAATCGTGAAGTTACAGGTGGTGGGTTTTTATTAAATAATAGAGATTAAGAATGAAGCAAAGATTGTTATAATATGATCTTCATCTGCAATGGTTACGCTGAGCTATGCCCAAAACAAATCCTGCTAAGCACATTTACACAGATGTTTTGCTGTTATTACTCTCCTTTGTTTGTTTGTGTCTGTGTGTGTATGTGCGTGTGTGTGTGTGTGTGTGTGTGTGTGTGTGTGTGTGTGTGTGTGCGTGCATGTACACGTGCATTAGCAACTAGTAAAATGATTAAAGGCAAATGTCAGGCATGTTAGAAAAGTATAGCACTTAATTTTGAGAATGGTAAATTAGGATGAGAATTAAATGACAGTGACTGTAGAGCTCTTTAACATTCAAACAGCACAGCGTTGTTCATTCAAGGCCTATGCCTCATCAGAGATGGGCAACACTGTTGCCCGGCTCTGATTCTAGCCCCCGAGAGAAGGACAGCCGAATCTTTCATCACACACAACTCGACCTCGCGCCAAAAAGAGCATCCTTTTTCTCTCAAAGGAGACAAAGGTTTAGATGCCGCTGAATTTTTTAGCTGTTCCTGAACTATTTAGGGGGGCCGTTTTTGAAATATTAATAGATTTAATCAAATGTTTCCTAAGAAAAGTGTTAAATATTTCAGGCAGGTGTGTGGATCCATTAGAGGCCTTTAACTGGCACAACCCATCGCAGTCAACCATGTCTCTGTGTGGCGCCTCTCAGGTACCCTACGTGTGTGTGTGTGTGTGTGTGTGTGTGTGTAGACGATGGGTGTGCTGTGAATGCGGAGGAGAAGGACAGCCCCCCCCCCCCCCCCCCGGAGAATGGACATAGTAAAATGGATATGGGGGGAAAAGAAGAAGGATGCGAGGGAAAACGATGGAGTGGTGGCTATAGATGAGAGTGGGTTTGGGAGCCATCAGTGCTGTGTGTGTTACATCTGAGAGGATCTGAGTGCCCTTAAAAAGCACACAGTTTGTCATAGACCCCTTCATCCAGCACTCACAGCACTCTATCGCACACAGCACTCAGACTCACACAACCCCCTCCCTTCCACACACACACACCACACGCACACAGTAGGTAGTAGAGTCTCTGAAGGAGAAAGCCAGCCAGTCCGGCGGTGCCTTCTGCCCTCTCAGCAGATCGATCTCGGGGCTAATGTTCCTGCCATTTGCAGTGCGCTTCTTCTGACTTCTCCGGTCTGCCGGGAGGTTCCGTTTCATTATTTATGCCCCCCCGCGCGGTGCTTCGGTCACGGGCAGCGCTCAGGGAGGCCTTGCAACCCCACAGAGAGCCTGACCTCCGCTGACTAAGGGCTCTCTGAGTCGCATTGGCCGTCTGTTCTCTGTGGAAGACCCCGGTCACGTGGGGGGAAACGCAGAGGTTGATGGGTCCTGGCGCTGCAGCGCGTTGTAGCTAGGCTACACAACAGGCCCCTATGGGAGCGGTAATTGGCTCGGGCAGCAAGCAGACGTGCAAGCACACTCTTCATTCACCTCAGCGGCTCTGTGGCGCGCCAACACAGTTCTTCTATCCCACTGTCGCGACCTCACAGACATTGCTATGCCCACCGCCCACCCCCCACCGCCCACCCCCGTGGTTTGCACCTCAGTGTGACCGCACCGACCTGCTCCCCCCCACCTCCTTTTGGGAAGAAGTGAGGGTCAGAAGGGAGCAGGGAACAGCTTAAATCCCCGGAAAGCTTCGATGTGGTGAGAGAGTTGTTTGTCATCCTCTGGTGTGGACGGGCCTCCGGACAGCCTTCCTCCCAGGGACCAGGGATGAGATTGGGGGTCTACGAGTAAATGATTAAGAAGTCTGAACCACAGTGATGGTTCTAGCCAAGCCTTTTAGTTCCGCGGGCTTACTATCTACCTCTTTCTTTGACCGAAATGATTTACTGAAAGCCAGAAGGAGACTTTTACACAGCGAAATGGACCATATTTTTGGTATTGACATGTTGAGTCTTTTCTTCTGTCAGTTTTCTAAAAAAAATAAGCTGATATTACTTGTTTCAATTCCATTTTTGTAGATTATTCGATACTCAATAAAAACATGTGGAACCAAGCAAAATCAGGGCACCTGCTTTTGCGAAGCTAAGTGAAAGCAAAATTGCACTGCAATTTCCCGGCAGATATGTTCTTTTATGAAATGTTTACTTATCAGCTTAGACAGAGTAGCGTAAACGCTCAGGCCGCAAAATTTAACAGGTGCTACAAAATAATACAAAACAGCTACCTCAGTTATATGGAGAAAATCCCTGAATCCCAGAGCTGTGCTGCAATTCACAATCTCAACACCATGCCTCTACAAAAGCCCTGAAACTTTCTTTCATCCTTAAGTAAGGTTTTTAATTGAGTCCGGGAAGGAGGGAGATACAGGGAAAGAAAAGACGTGATTGGCCCTCTCGATCATTTATCCCTCAATAGCTGAATAGCAGATGGAGCCACTTTTGGAGGAAGGAGGCTTAAAGAAACACTTAAACGAAACGGGTGAATAAAACATGATGAAGCCCACATTGAAAAAGGAAGAGAGAGACCAGAAATATTTTATGAAGCTGAGATTTTTTTACGTGTATTGTACATCCTATTAGGTTTTAGTGGTGTTTTTGTATTTGGTGTAGTGGGAACATAGGTTCCCCATGGTCCCCAGTTTTTGCCATTTGGCACCACTGTGTTGCTCTTTGTACAACGGTGTAACACACTCGCCGCTAGCGTAGATATTGGTGTACATGGTCAATGACACGAAGAAGAAACGCTCCGATTTCCTTTCTCACCGGTAGCTCCATTTTCTACATTATAGAATGTAGGCTGGACTCCTGAGTTTCCACAGCAACGGGGAGAGCCTATGATGCACTACAGGGTCAAACGGTGTAAAATACACCCTACGGAACCTGTTTCTCCCAATCTCCTCTTCTCCCCTCCCCCTCACTGTCTCGTCCTCTCTTTGCCTGGTGGAATCTGAAGCATCTGAGAAATGTCACTGGCGTCCTAATCGGATTGTGGCCGGTGTTTGGTGGGGCTGGCGTGAGCAGGGCCGTTTGAAGCAACCTGTGAGAGTGGTCGTCGGAGCGGAAGGAGACAGCGTCTGTGGCGGTCTGCCCCCTCCGGCCCTGATCTGAACACGCCAGCTGGGCCGGGTCGGGCAGCTGGAGTTTCCTCCTGACTGTGGCTTAGATGGCTCATAGCTGACAGAGCCAGCAACACAGAGAGAGGAGTCAGAGTGATGGGGGAAGAGAAAGAGAGGGGGAGAGAGAGTGAGAGAGGAGAGAGTGAGGTAGGGGAGAGGGGTCGAGACAGAAAGACAGAGATAGGCAGAGAAAGAGAGAGAAGGGAAGAGAGGGAGAGAAAAAGAGGGGTTTGAGAAACAGAGCATGAGCATACAAGTAATAAGGAGATAGACGGAAGCAGAGGAAAGACCCCCGTTTCAAATCAATGTCATACACTGTGCCAACCTAGAAGACTTCATTTAGCTTCAGAGCTGTAGAGGAATCACAAAGTGACATGCTCAGAAAAGTCCTGTTGTGGATCTGTCCTTCCTTTAAGACTGGCAGTCAGTGTCAAAACACAGCAGAATGAGGAGTTATCCAAGCCATAACGTCCCCAATGGCCAAAACTGACATGAGACATAAACAGCCATCCACTCTTACCAGTTTGTACAACCTGTATAATAAACAAATCAACTTGTTCTGCCCCCACTTCGAAGCGGACCCAAAACTTACCGTAAAACTCACTGTTTTCTGTTGATAAGAGTTCCATCACCTTGCTGGCATCGACCAGTGGCCACATTTCCAAGTCAAAGCAGTTACTGCTATCCATTCCAGGCTGATTATTAGTTTTTTTCTTTGCCATCCACTCACTGTGTCAACTCATTTCGGGAGCTGAGCAGCAGGGCAGCTAATATCGACATTTGAAATTGAATAATGCATGGCTACTGTGTCAATGACTGAGAGATGTGAGAGTGAAAGAGGGAGAAAGAACGAATGAAAAAAAGAGAAATTGATTGGCTTATAAATCACTCAATCAAGCGGGTACGCTAACCGGCTGGGAGACAGCGGCCTAAGGCCAGATTTAACAACTCCCCCATATACTTACAGTTAACACGGAGGGAAATTCATGCCACAGTTGCGCCGCACTTTGATATGACCGAAGTGAGTATGTGTGATTTATTTCATATCTAGCCCAGCAGAGAAATTTAGAAAAAACGGTGTAGCTGGGCTTAATTCTTTCATATTACCAGTAATATTGTTGTCAAGCCTGAGGGGGTGGACAACTACAATGTACAATACAAGCCAAAGTCAGCCCTTTAATCCCCCTTATATTACATATGATGGGTTCTGGTTCAAGGAGACTAGGCTTCCTCACGCAACTGATTAAACAACAGTTCAGCCCAGTTTATTATACCTCTGCCTTCCACGTGAACAAAGTGGTGTTGATGAGTAGCACGGTTAACAACTGCAACTGGAACTGCTGACCTAGAGCCTTAAATTATTACATAGGAATTAGCAAAAGTGGGAAGTCGCTAACTAATTCAGGTACTTTGCGTTTAATTACTAGGTGTATTCTCCTTGCATTTAGAATAATTATATTTTCTGATGGTCAACAGATGGCATATCAGTTTTCCTATCAGAGGGAACCTGTGGAGCTACACTGTTAATTGGAGAGGTGGAGGAATAAAACGATTTATGGCCGCCACTAGTTACATTAACTATGAACCTGTTGCAAACAGTTGTTCCACTAATCAGGCCGGATACATTTGATTGATGAGACAATGTCCTGAAGATGAGAAAAGACGGGTAAAGTAAGTCAGATTTGTTAGAGATGATTTCTTCTCGTGCCGCTCATTATGATGTCACCTGAAGGACTTTCTCAGAAGGAAGAAGTCTCAGACTGAAATACAGTGCGGTGGAAGGAAGAGGACAAACTCCGAAACATTCAATGTGTTTGTGTTTTTTAGACTAGTATAGTCATTATACCAACACCTGGCCAACTATCACCTAGTACTCTTAATATACTACTATTAATAATAGACAGTAGATAAATAGAAGAAAAATCAGTTAACTCCTATTTTAAACAGAGTCGGCTGTAGATAAAAAATCTACAAGAAAAAATAAGCAATTCCTAAATGTTTGAAAAAAACGGGAAACCATTGTTTTGAGGTATACAGACACTTGCCTCTACTTTTCTTGATTTAAACCACCCAAATAACCAAACAAAAGTAAGGGAATACTAATTTCCTTACCACCAAAGCGTGACATAATGACTAAATGGCATTTTGAAAGCTGACGGAGAGGTGCAGAAAGAGCAACAGAAGCAGGTGTGCATGAGAATGGCTGGTGGGTGACATGGCTGACTGAGCTGTCAAAATTGGTACATTTTAAGCAAAACTGGCGAAGCACTCATATGAATCTGACATCACTCTCTAAACTCAGACAGCGAATTTCCAAAGAAACAGACCCTCGCAAACAGACCGGGGAAAAGGGACGAGGTTACAAGCCTGTAATGATCCTGTAGCTTGTTAAAGCGCTTTACGAAACTATCCACTGGCCAGAAGGAAAGGTGAACCGGCTCGACTGGTCGCAGCTGGTTGCAGTTGGTATGTTGGGGCACAGGTTATGGTAGCTCATTGCTGAACCACTGGTAATAACTGAGGAGTGCATTTTGAAAAGACTGCAGGTGCATTTAAAAGTTGGTTTCTGCTCTGTTCTATTGATACAACTAACTACAGATTTTTTTATTTCTACTTTCTACTGTTGCAGAGGGATTGCAACAGGAAGTATACACAGATTACATATTAAGAATCATTGTAGAGAGCGAAGGTTGTAAGGATCTAGTAAAAAGGGTGTTGAGATGAAGTTGTGCGGGGAGGAGCAGCTTGTGTCTCTTCAGGTTTCCCTCAGGTCAGAAAGGAGCTGTTCGGTTGACGTGCCTGTTCCGCTTCCTGTGATGAAAGGTGTGAGCGTCACCCTACCCTGCTCTCTCTCCCTGATGGATGGATGGGCGGGTTCCATCAGTCTGTTCTGTCCACTAGCTGTCACCGAAAACTGCCGAGCGGCAGCGCCGTTGACTTCGGTGGAGGCCAACATTCACAACCACAAACAGACAAAAACCGCGCTTAGGGCAGGCCAGGCCAGGCCTTTGCTGTTAAACTCGTGCTAGCTCACTGTGACGCCATTTTAACCAGGCGTGCGCCACGACAACGCCACCTAAACTCGTTCGTCAGCCAATGGGGAGAGACCGTTGGATGGAGGAAGTGAGGGTGGAACGGAGGGAGGACGGCAGGGAGGGAGAAGCAAGGCAGAGCTACGGACGATCGTAGGTTATGTATTCAATTACAGAGCAAAAAAATTGCCCCTCAAAATGGAAATGGAGCACACACACACTCGAAAGAGCTCCTCTTTTCTCAGGCCGAGCCGACTGCAAATGCGATGGAGGCGAAAAGGCTTTAAGGCGACATGATTCCATGGCGGCTAATGACAGCCAGGGCCCTAAGATGTTTATGTGGCACAAAGGGTCTCCTCTAATAGCGTCTCCGGCAGAGAAAGACATTAACTAGTAATAGGCCTCACCGATGGCTGTCAATGAAAATAAGTCCCTTTCATTGGATAATGATAGGGAGCAGAGATGAGCAAAGTACAAGACAAAGACAGCTGAAGTGGTGTGAATTAGCCACAACCTTCTTGGACTACAGAGGCAGCAATGTGTAGTTACATGACATGATAATATTAGAAACCACATTAGTGAGGTGTTTTAAAATACCTTGCAGTCAACCAGGGCACTAGGTTCATAGATGAAGTGAAGACCGCGCTCTACAATCCATCGGGGAAACATTCACTCAATCACATCATGTAAAATCTAAAACAGTGGGCATACTGGTGTTTCTTGACAGAAACTTTTAATATGGCCACGATTTCAATTAGTGGCACATTAAAATCTGTGTGCATCTGTTTCTAATGCCATAGACTATAGTCAAAAACCTATTGTCCATCCTGGAGATTCAATAGGTTTTTTAAATGTCATAACCTAATCATTAGATATTTTCCCCTATCATTAAACAGAATGATATTTTAGCTTCCTGTTACTGAAAGCACAACTGAAGGAGGCGGATCGTACACCTGTTAGACAATTCAAAAGCATCTCTAAACACTGCCAATATTCTATATAAATTAATTTTAACCTGTCAACTGATAAAACTGATTAAAAATGGCTATCTTTCTTTTTATTTCTTAACAAACAACAACTTTCTAAAATTGGACTCCATTAGACTCAGGGATTTATATAAGGGTTGATCATGAAATAAGGGAGGGAACAATCTTCATACCATAGTGTATTTGACAGCTGCTTGGTGCACTCAGCCTTTCCTACAACCTACATTGTCCTCTTGCATTAGGTTAATAGTCTACCACATGTTTACCATGGTGAATGGTCTTATGGTGAATAAGGAATAGGCCATTTGGCATGTTGCCTGGCTAGTTGCTCACTGCAAATCATAGAGCTCTGTCAAGTTCAAATACAATAAAACATTGTTTTCAACCATTGCCAATTGATGATGTGATCTCCACACTGCCCAACCCTTCTGCCAAACATTTGTTTTGTGTTTGCAGCAAACTTAAAATAGCTTTTTGGGAAACCTGCATAACTTCATGAGCTAGGTTGTCTGTCCTTGCAATTAGTTAGCATGCATTCATTAGAATTTACCTAGCACCTGCTATGGGAATTCCTCAGTACATATTAACAATTCTTATTATCTTATACTAAATGAACATGGTCCTTGAGCGGTCTGTTTCCATTAAGGACCTTGTCTGAAACTATAATGAGGTTTTTGTTTATTTTTGTATGTAGCACATTTTCCAAAAATGTAACATAATAATACAGACATAATACAGAGCATTAATATTCTGTTTCTGCAGGAAGAATATGACAAAGTTGTTTCACAGTATTTCTTACTGGCCGATGTTGTGATTAGCTGTGAAATTAGTTTTTTAAACTCATGTCACCTATAACAAGATATTCTGGCTAACAATATTAAATGAAAAATAAATTGATTAGTTCCCTGAAAATAAATGTCAAAGCAATGGTTACAAAAATTTGCAAAAGCACATTAAAATGAGTGGACATATATTCTATAGGATTTAGGTCTGTGATCTGACTGGGCCTTCCCAATTTATTAACTTTTTCGCAAGATGTTCATTCTTTGATTTGGCTTTGTACTTCATACGAGTGTTTTGTTGAAATATTTAAATATTCTTTAACTTCATCTTTCTAGCAGAGAGCAGCATGATTCATGCAAACATATCTTAATATTTGGGTCTTTCCATTTTCTCATCTATTCTGACCAGATCCCCTGTCCACATTGAAGAGAAGTAGACCCATAACTTGATGCAGCTGCCAACATGCTTGACAGTAGATACTTTGTACTTTGGGTGACGAGCAATGTTGGCCTTGCAATGCTGGCCTTGCTCCATATAGAGCTTCAGGAATTTAGGCCAAATCTTTCTCCTAGAAAATGTTTTCCCACATGGTATTGAAATAATATTTTGTACAGACTTGGATGTTCTTTTTTGCTTCAGTCTCGCCACCGAATACCACAGCAAAGTGGATAATAATGATTGTAATATGCATGGAGTGCCCATTCCCCCACCAGAATTTCCTGCAGCTCCTTTTATGGTTGTTATTGGCCACTCGTAGCCTCCCTAATGAATTTTTGTAGGGGCATCCTGATCATTGAAATGTCCTGGTAGCCTCCACTTATTAATTATGGTCTTCAGTGTTCCATGATACATATAATGCCTTCAAAATGATTTAATATCCTTCACCTAATCCCGTGGATTATTCTAACTGACCAAGATTTTACCAGGTACATAAAACTTATGAGGTATGCCAAGAACACATTCTTATTTACAGCTTCAAACTTGACCTTTTGTTAGCTCCTTGTGGACCACGACTATCTCAATCAACACTGTCAAGGAAATCCTACAAGATAATTTAATATAGGGTTAATCAGAATCTCTAAAATTGATGTAGAGAGATAGCACAATACCTGTGTACACAATAGCACAGTTATAACCCCCATTTTAAAGGGCTTCCAAACAATTAGGCATTGACATTTTTATTTGTCTAATACTTTTTTACTTAAATATTGTTAATTACAAAACATACTAACAATATTTTCCTTAAAAAAAGGTAAAAACAGGTCTGACATCATTTGTCTAGACTTCAGAATTTAAATAAACAAAAGCTGCCTTTTCAATGAGGATGTGAAGATCTCTTGTATGTCCTGCTTTCTTTGTCAATGCACTTCCATGATCTGGAGTAGCACACAGGGGACAGCAGAGTGGGAAGGAGAGAGAATGCCACTTCAGCAGCATCTCCTGTTACTCACCCACCCACCCACACACACACACAAACACACACACACACGAACACGAACACACACACACGAACACGATCACACACACAGGCTTGTTTCAGGGGCCTTGGTAGCTAGATTCATTGTTCCCATTGAGAAAGGGACCAGGATCGTCAAGG
Organism: Esox niger; assembly: GCA_016801105.1. Taxonomy (NCBI): domain Eukaryota; kingdom Metazoa; phylum Chordata; class Actinopteri; order Esociformes; family Esocidae; genus Esox; species Esox niger. The sequence continues at coordinate 212,864 of JACXGJ010000019.1, read as the reverse complement.
GAATAGGATTCTAAAGAGCGACAAAAAAACAAGTGCAGTGCTATTTTACAATTCTATTTAGGCAACGCGAAAGCAGCCGAGTAGCGAGACTGTTCAGAGGGACCTGCATTCCTTAGCCTGTGGCTATGCACTACTAGCCAACTGTTCTAACGATGGGGTCTGCTTGTTAGGCCAGCGACCTGCCCCTCATTAAGGCAGTTAGTACTCATCCTTGCTGTGGTCGGGCACATGAAAGGATTTGGGCATTTTGCTTTGTTGTCATTGAGAGAAACTCTTCCTCTTCTTTCTCTATTGAATCTCTTCATGCTGATCTGAGAATGAAGATACATAATCATGGGAACATCCTGGCAAATTACTCAGATGACAGAAGTCAAATGATTATGTTTCACACAGAATGTTCTGCTCTTCATCACCGAAGAAAATGTGCCACGCACTCTGAATGCGCACGTGCATTGAGACGCGATTCAATTTCAAATTGCACGTTTCGCACTATTTCTTTTTAAAATAGCGATCCAACAGTCTGATTGTCTGAACCGTAGCTACATGCTTTCTCATTCTCTGCCTTTCTGCGCAGTGTGTGAAGTGCGCAACAGGAAAAGCTGTGAGTTGCAATTCTGTTGCTAGGTTACGTGTCCATGCTTAGGTCCATGCTTTTGGTTGATATTATGTTACTTTTGTCCCACTTGTCTCTCCTGCACTGTAACTTTTCGTAATCTAACTACCAAGGCTAGCTAGCATGATATTTGACATTTATGCAACATTATGCTGTCTTTTTTCACTAGATCCTAAAATAACTAAACACATCTAAACTGAAAAGCATTTTAGACTCTGTAAATTTGATTACTATAGGTCGCACCAAATCAATTTTTGTCAGACCATGCCATTCTAGACTCTGTGATGACAAATGACAACAAATTAAATCCAGAGTTAGTTCATTTGTTAGTAAAATTGATTAAATTAAAAAGGACATCCTACTGTATTCAAAGAAAATATTCAGTGATTAATATTTGATGTACAGAGCTTGAAATTCTATCTTACACAAGCTATTACAGCTTTTTTCATCAGCACTGACAATCAATCAACCAACAATCACAATAAAATCGTTCAGATTCCATTAATGAAACCAGTGATTTATAATGACTTATAGAAAATCTATGTTCACACATCATTCTATAAGCCATTTCTTTCCTGCATCCAGCACCATGTTCCTTAGTTAAATAAGATCACAGGTAAAGAATTTAGAGGCTTTGTGTTTTGAGCTAATGCAACCTCTTTGTGAATATGATAAACACACACAGAGACATTAAAATCACTGCGCAACATGAGCTGCCCACTTATTTAGGTTTACGCCACCAAATGCAGACCAGTGCTTCACAGCATCCAAGGTGCCACTCTCAGGTCAACAGTCCTACTCTGCATCATGTCAGCCTGCGTTCATAATGGCAGCCTGGTTCTGGTACTTCTCCAACGGTTGATCCTTTGACCAATCAGGTAATCCCTGAAAGTGCGGCCGAACACCAGGTTTGTGTGTTTGGCGGCAGGACGCGCGAGGGCCCAACTCGCTGAGAATGGCCGGACGTGCTTGAGGACAGACTCGCTCGCGCGTTCACCGTGTGGGACCCGGGTGATACGAAGACTCAAGCCTCTGCAACCCTAACACGCGAGCAAGGAGCTATTACCAGCCTCTGCTACATCAGCTCTGCTCTCACGCGGCACAGCTAAGGCTTCTGAAGCTACTGTCATAGAACCCGCTGCCTTTTGGAGCACCGCCACATTTGGATTACACAGTTCCGCCATTAGCCGAAAACCGTCCCCAAGATTACGTGTCAGCTACAGTTTATTTATAATACGCTGTGACTCACAGTCAGAACACAGATCGTTTCAGCTCGGGTGGACGTTGTTATTACGCGGAAGTGTCGAGACAAGCCACTGACTTCCATCTCCGTGACAGATAAACCTCGCTACGCTGTTCAGAGCTTGGCGTATCCTACCTTCACGCTGGCTTTGATCTTGCCGCCGCCATGGTCGTTGGAGGAGGGGTTGGCATCCTCGTGGACCCGGTCCAGCAGCCAGAGAAGGAACTCCAGGGCATCGTGCTGGGAGTTTCCCCTGAACTGTGAGCCGTACTTGGACACAGCACTCTGGGGATAGACATAGTGGATATCAGTGGCCGACAAAATTGTTCTCTGAAGGAAAGACAGGAAGGAGATCAGATAAGCACTACAAAAGAAACATCAGAGAGATTTCCAGCAAAGTTTATTTAGGGGACTTTGTCAGGTGGAATCAACTTATTTGACAAAAGACATGAGCCAGGATTTTCCAAGAAACTACTGTTCAAAGTATTTCTGTATAAGGAACTTTGCCAGGTAGAAAATAAAAAAAACATTCTCAACAGGATGTTAAAATATACTTTTTAAAAGCACCATGTATGTACAGTAACGGTCAAAGTTTTGGAAACACCTATTCATTGGTTATTTCTTTGGTTTTACTATTTTTGACATTGTAGAATAATACTGAAGACTAAAGCTATGAAATAACACACACAGGCTCATGTAGCAACAAAAAAGTGTTAAATAGATTAAAATATATTTGACAGATTCTTCGAAACAGCCAAGCTGTTATCCCGACGACAGCTTTGCACACTGTATGTCCAGGTGGCTACTTCTGGTTCTCACCAATCCCCCTTCCCACCCTTCTTTATTCCTCCCTTTTCCCTTCCCTTTCCGTCCTGAGAGTGACACCTGGACGCTCCTCCATGCCTCATTAAGGACCGCTGCATCTCCCCGCCAGTGTTCTAAATATAAACACCAGGGGGAAGGGGGGTGGGGGCTATTGCATAGCTCCAATTCTACCTGAGACAGACCACTAATGAGCTTAATCACTGGGAGTGGGGAGTAAGCAAGGGGGGCATTTGGTTCACTGTGGCTGTACGTGAAATACCATTCCACTGGCTTCGGCGACAGCCTGTATCCAGACTGAACCTCTTGGCCTGGTAGAGAAGAACAGGGCTGCTATGCTACGTTGAGCCATTAACTCAGAAAGGGGATGAGGGAAAAGCAGCCGGTGGTAAAGTGAATGTTGGGGAGGAGAGAGAGAGTGGAGGTCTTGGTGTCCATGGTTACAGTGGGCCTTCATTTTTGGAATGCAGAAACCTGATGACATCACAGACCAAGCTATAATGGCGTTGCTGGAGGGGGCATAAGAGTCATGCGGTTTGCCCGTTTCGTTGATATCCTGAAGTGATCCTGCTGTGCTACATTACATTTTGGTGTCCTGAAAAGCAGCTCGGTTGCTAGGTACCCTGATTGAGTACACTCAGCACAGAGGGCAATTCCAACGTTCGTTAGCTTGCTGGCGGCACCATGTTGAAAGGACCACCCGACTAGTGGGCTAACAAAAGACGGCCCGTTTCTATGTGTGCAATCGGTTTCTACTCTGTTTGCAAATAACAGCCGGCCAGGCAGCTCCGGTGCAGAAAACTTTTTGAGGGCATCTGATTGGTTAGAAAAAGGATGAGAACACAATCTGGAGTTACCGCTCATTGGCTTGATACTGTTTGGTTACAGACAGTCCACCTCATCACCATAAAAATGTGAATGTAGGCTATGTGGCAAACAACAGAGCACCAGAGGGATTTATAAATGTTTATATTCCATATTCTATACATATACACCACCCCACACCACCTATACTTTCCCACCCAGCCTATGCCTGACAGAAGGTCACAGAGTAACCACACTGCAGTTGTTGGACGAATATTATGTAGAGTGACGCTTGTTTCAGTAAATCTTTATCCGTCTCAATTTATTATCCATTCTGCAAAACCGCAGAAAGACAGCTTAGACACCTGACACTACCATTTCATGACCAACCATTAAACTGCCAAAACAAACTTGATCTACGGTGTTTTTTTCTCAGCACGGAGCATGGGAATAATAATCCAGGCTATTTGGAAACACTGGAGAGATTTGAGAGGATCTGGGCAGCAAATGTGTTGGTTGGGACACTTGATGATCGGATAGCCAGAGGTTATTTTTTATAAAACTCTGTCAAGAAGTAGAAATGTGTTTTACGGTGATAAGAAATGTTTTCAGCTTAGTTTTTTAGTTGGATTAAACAATGTCTCCTTCCCTGTGCACTTTAGTGCTACAACAGGAGATATTAAACCATGTTTGCAAAATAGCTGTTTGCAATCTACAGTTACATTCTGGGCAGTGCTGGTCTCCATGGTGAATATGTACACCTTGCTTCGGATCCCTAACCACAGAAAACATACTGTGCTGCGTTTTCGGTCATGTCATGATGACAATGTGCTACGGACACTTTCCTGAAGAGGGGAGAGGCAAGGTTGAGGTACAGAATTATCTACAGGAAGATCCAACTGGAGGGAGATAATAAGCTGAAAGGTGTGCTCACGCTGCTGTCGGGATCTAGTAAAACAAATGCAGCTCAACCATTAACCTGCCCAGTCGCCCAGGCACCAGACACAGGGTTTATGAACATATAGGAATGGCTAGCAGTGGATTGGTAATAAACAGTAGTAGCCGAAGCGTATGCAATGAGTGTGAAGTGTGTGTGGGTGTGATGTGGCATCAACATATGTTTGTTCATGTCCGGTGTTAATAATGGTGTTTGACGCCTAACTATGTGTGAATTTCTGGGCAGTCTAAAAAACAGTCACAATCATTTAATTTCACCGTCTTTTATTTGGCAGCCTTATTTAACAGTCAATTTCAGGCGCAACACCCTTCTGAGGCCATGGACTCACTCCTACTCTAAATCACCTCTAGTGTAAACAAAAAAACAGAATGAGAGCTCTACCAGGAATGCGCCATACATCCCAAACCCAACACACCCCAGCCGGTTAAATTGACCTTTTTAGATTCCACAATGACAAACTAGGATAGAGGACCGTGGGGGATTTATGACCAGACCTGGACTTTCCTGGCGGCATCGGTTGCTATGGCCTTCTAAACCCTACTGAATGGTCATGATGACCTTGCAATTAATGTGCACCTTGAGGCCGTTGTAGAGTCTGTGCGTTTTAAAGCAAACACGATTTCCTGAGGTGGTTAATTTGCTATTTAGTATATCCCACACACCTATTTAATTGGGAAATTACCAACAGCTAGTTGATGCATAAGCAGAAATCTTTATCATAATAAGCCTCGTGACCAATAAGTGTTTATCTTCGATTCCATATCTCGACTTCTCCATGTTCCCACTTGTGTGTCTTTGATTTTTTGCTCTAGAAATCTTATTTTTTGTTAGAAAAACCACAACATTGGACCTCACCGTCAGAACATTTAGGCATCTGGGGTAAATCCAGTTGCCTTTCTGCCAGGAAGCACAGGATACTTAGCTAATTGTATTTTGTATTACCATAATCGCTAACGACCACACACATTGTGGCAAAAGCTGGTCTACCGATTTGTTGTCAGCGCTCTTGGAGGTGTAATTATTATTTTTTTTAAACCCTGAACCCTTAACAGCGTTTACCTGTGCATGAATGCAATCCAAGTAACAAGGAATACATGTCAGCAAAAAGGTAACTCCAGCTGAATAACTTCAACCAATGCCTCCCTCTCAGACGAGCTCAACACATTCTATCAGTGCTTTGAGGCCGACCATATGAACCGAATAGGAGAGTTCCTGATGCTTCAGATGCCCAAGTCCTCCAGCATATCAAAGCAGATCGACCAAATCACTGGACGCGGTCCAGTTCACCTAAAGCCACAACCGATCCGCAGAAGATGCTATTTTCCTTGCTATGCGCACAGCCTCAAGACACCTATGTGAGAATGCTTCTAATTTACTGTGGTTAAGCATACAACACTACTGTCTGCATGCCACCCTGCGCAACCGGATTCTGGATTGTCTGATAAGCTGCCCCCCCGGCTGTGAGGACTGGCTATAACCCCTCCTCCTCCTCACTGAGTATTAGCGGTTAACCCACAACTGCGGCTCTGCACAACACCAACTCCACCAGCAAGTTGGGCTGATGACGCCACGGTTCTAGGCATGGTCACCGACCAAAACAAGTCAGCCTACGGGGAGAAGAGAAGAAAACTTGAATTGTGGCTCCGGGACAACAACGTCCCCCTCAAACTTAAACAAAACCAAGGATATGATTGTTGACTTTCGGGAAGCAGTCCACGTCAACAGTAGAGGGACCGCTTCAGCCGTTTTAAGTTCCTCTGTATCCAAGGATTAGTCATGGATCGTCAACCTTGTCAAGAGGGGTGAACGGCAAGCCCAGTCCCTAACGTGACAAGACATTTTATCAAGGACCATTCACAGCCTCATTTACCATCAGACCAAGACTAAACTGACGCTTAGGCTCTCATTCTAGGAGGCTATGAGACAGTCTCTAGATGCAAGCCATCCGACTTGACCCGTACGTCCAGATTGGCCAACATGCCGAGAGAGTTAGAGACGCACTCTGAGTAAATATTAAGTAAATACTATGGCCTGTGGCGTTCCTCGGTCTGGGCTGGTGTCTAAGGTGCATGTGTTCCTCAAGAACCGGCACAAGTCCTGCTCTTTGAAAAAAAAATATTTCCCGACTATGTCTATCTATCTAAATAATATTATTATTAATAATAATATATATTTATACCTAAATACACATATTTAACTATTATATATCTATTTATGTAAATACTCCGCAATTACTTTGTTTAGTTGCTATCATTACTATTTTCGATTGATGCTGGCACTGTCGTTTTTTTTACCATATTCCTATGTAGTATCATAGAGGAATAATATTGTTGTGGTGTGGTTGAGTATCCTAAACATATGACCATTAAAAACGTTCACATCTCCCCTAAAATCACAACAGTCCCAGCCTTATTTTAACATTAAGTGAACTTTAGAGATGTTGGTGTTGACCCACATACAGTCCCTGCCTGATTATAACAAGTAAACTTTAGAGATATTGGTGTTGACCCACACACAGTCCCTGCCCCCACGGGTGTTTCTGCCTAGCTGGAATGAGCCAGGATGGTATTCATCACAGTCTTCACTGACATTTCATTTTTCTGCAGTCAAGCAGCCTTGTGTTGCAGGCTGGTGCTACTCACACGTCGTTGTTTAGACACTGACAGGTCGTCACTAAATACTTCCCCTAAACTTTTCACCCCTTCCTCCCTTCAGTCCCTCCCTCACCCAATCAATTTCCTGCACTCATTAATGCCTCTCCCTCCTAACTCTTTTTCCAAATCTTCTCCCTCCATCCCGTCCGCTCTCTCTCCCTCCCTCTCCATCTTTCCATTCCCGTCACTCACCATTCCCTGCGGAGCTCCAGACGACCCAGCCTCCCCCTTTTCTCCTCTGGTCGGGGCAAGAGAAACACAAACCTCAGCTCACTGCCGCCCCGGCTGCCAAGCCTCAATGCCCTTCCCCGTCTCCTGACTCCCCATGCCCGACGCCCCTGTCAGAATTGATGACCGAAAACTCATCCAACTGTTCGATCCTGATTAATCTAAGTTTATATTGTATGTGAGTTCACCTTCAGCAGACTGAAAAATAAAAATGACTATTTGTGATGGTTGAGGATGTAACAGTTTGGTTGTTAGGAATTAGGGTCATGTATTCAACTCCAGCCACTATTTATTATGGCAAGACTACGTAAAACTCTGTATAATTAAATCTTCCTGACTCTTGGTAACACAACATGAAATCTGGCTCCTGATATGGTTCCAGAGAGTTGACAGAGTAAAGCCCAAGGCTTTAGCCTTGTCTCTGCGATGACGTCTTTGATGTGGGATTTGCAATTATCGAGAATAGAAAAAGAAAGAAAGAATGAATTGTGATTGGCTGTAATAATCTCTGAGTGGTTTACAGCTGGGTTTACGCTACTGTAATAGAGATGTTTAAACAGGGGTCCGGTACAGGGAGAAAAAACTATGAAAATGTATGCACGCAGTACTGTAAGTCGCATCTGCTAAATTACTTGAATGTACACTCAAACTCATGTGTGTCCTATACAGATATATTCTCCCTACCACTTTTTAACCGGACCCCAAGAATGCATGAGTGGACAATGTGGACCATAATGTGCCATTTGGGAGGAGTATTCTACAGTATGACTTGGACAGTAAATGGGCCATTTTGTGTTAGGAATGAGCGTTTGAGCTTTTCATTTACTTATTTCAACCTTGTATCATTAGGAAGCTGTGGCATAGAAACATCCAAAGGCGAAATATGTCCGCTTCATTTTCCACATATAGAATCTTAGTAATTCCGAACAATAGAGCGAACGACACTGTAATTGTAAATACGGACAGTTGTACAAAGCTCAAGGAATTTGCCATATTCTTCAAGAATCAACGGCTGTTAATTAAAATGACCCATAGCTGTAAATATTGCAGATTGCTCCTTTTAGTTTTTGTGGCCACCCTTGACTAAGATAAAGTGGAAAGTCTATCGTTCCCACCCCCTTCCACGTGATGGGTTAGTCGTCCAGCCCAGACTACTTCAGATTGATTTGTCTTCCTCCGTTGTTGAACCTAGATCATAAATCATGTGGAGTAAAATAAGGGAAATGTGCTTAAATCGCACAGCATCTCACCAACATATTTCTTTCTGGCTGTTTTTCATTATACCACATTTTGTCTAAGCTGTTTAGGTGTAATAAATTAGTAGCTAGCGCCCGGCTTACTGAGTCACGAGGAGGCATGCTGTTTCTATCGGCTGTGTCGCTGAAACGCTGTTTTGTGTGTATGTGTGTGTGTGTGTGTGTGTGTTTAGTGCAGGAGAGAAAAAACAGACCTGTCATCAACCAATAATTATAACTTAGTCAATTTCTGAGTTGAAAGGCAGACGCTGAAAGAGAAAAGGTGTATGCGAGTGGGTACTGTAGGTCTTGAGAACAGAGAAAGGAAGCACAGACATGAGCATCGGTGCTGCGCCGCCAAAGCTTCCTGCGCTCCGTAACATCCGACGTGACCCCCACGCACACCCACCACCACCGCCTACACGGGAGTCACGGAGAGACACATGATACAACCACCACCACGCTCACCAAGGGAAGTGTGGGAAGGGAAGCGCTTCGCGAGTCAACTTTTATCCTCAGTCGATCAGTCAGCGTTGAACTTGTTTACCAGACCAGTGCCTCTCCTAGGGCTCTTTAAAAGCATACTGACATTGACAATAACAATCACCTGTCACAGAATCCCTCCTGGGCAGAATCCTTCCCAAAACAAGATAAGGGGATGTGAGTAATGGATGGGTGGGTGTTTTTTTGTTTTCTTCCTCTCTGAGTTTTGGTGCTCGCTACTGCACTCTCTGAATGCACCAGTGAAGCTGGCTCAGTAGGGGGTCTTCATCATTGCCTCCCTTCCCTGGCGAAATGCATTGGTCTGTACTGCTGAAGGCATCAATGTCCTTATCCGATAGCCAAAAGGACACACATTTAGAAATCAGTGGCAATCAGTCAATGCTCTCCTTATAACTGCAGCAAGAGTAGAGAATGAACAAGCTGAAAATACACAGTATATTTAATCAAGGGGGCAGTTGATTATTTTGCAGATCTGAATATTACCTTTCACCAAAATGTGTGCAAAGGGTATAAACTAAAAAAGGTATCTGACTTTGCCACGTTTTTCCCTTATGTGCCAGTGCAGGAATTTGGTAGTATCTGGAATATGTGCGATAGTGCCAAAGATCCAGAAAATGAAAGTAAGCAGTGTAATTCATCCAGGCGCAGGATAGACTAGGCTTCGGACACCGTGCTACTGGATGACCGATCACAGTCGGGCATCCCTGTGGAGCCAGACGTACATATTCATATCACTGGTCCAGACAGACACCTGTGCAAGACCAGCTGTCTGGAACTCTGGCCTGCTTTCCTGCCAGTCCCTGGCTGCTGAGTTCATTTGGTCTGGCTCACTCTCATTAGCATTTGGTGAATTCAGTGCAGAGGAGAGGTCCACCGCCAATTCCTCCCTGAGAAGGACTACTCCACCCCTCAAGGCAAGGACATCCAGGGGAATGCTAAAAAGGCTACCTCAAAGTGTTGGGTTTACGAAAGGTGGGAGTCACACAGACACCCAGACACACAATCATTTGCAAATTAGTTTTCAAATGTGTCTGTTGTCTATGAACATTAGGTAATGCAATAGAATGGACACTGGATTTGGACCCCGTTTGCGATAAAAAACAGAATTTCGACATCACACTTAAAACGAAAGCCAAAGATCAGGTGAAACTACCTGTATTGCTAGCACAGGCCTACACGGCTCACCTGTTTTGACCGTTGCCCCAGGCTCCTCCCCTGAAACACTAGCATACCTGTCTGCCTTCACGGAAATGGAATGTAAGAACTGTATTGTCTGTCTGACCGTTGACAGACGACAACACCAATTACAATGTAAACGGTCTTACGTTAAATGTAGGATGTGTTCTATTTAGTTTTAAAAAATAGCAAATCCCAATCCTCTTAGAAATAAGCGAGTGCTGCACTGGAAACCACGGAGCATGGCTCACGGTGGCTCCAGGCTTTGAAATGTGTACTCACGTGATGTGAGTCGCGCAGAAGATGTAAATGTAACTGAACAAGTGTGGGAAATAAATAAACGACATAATAACAATTAATAATTACTTGCGTATTTCCATACTAGACTCACCTTAAATTCCACGGACAGTTGAGGCGTATATTCGAGGGTCCACAGCGCCCGCACCAAGGATGCCAACTGAGTGGTAACCTCACCTCTGGCATATTGTGCTTCCTCGCTTTTTACAATTCCGTTTACTCTACCCTGACACAAATCCGATTTGTATTGTTCTAACCCAAGATATTCAGCCAGTAGGTCTGTATTACTGAGGCACTGAACAACCGCATTCATGAAACAGGTGTTTCCATGATTCTTCAATCCAAGCACACCGGGAGTTTTGTCGCCATAGCACCACGACAGCCTATCTTTTATAGATCCATGAGAAGATAACGTCGAGGGGCTTTTCTTCACCATAATTTCCCTTGAGACCTGAAGTTCATCTTTATTCAAATTCCCTGAGTTTGTACTGAGCGTGCAAGTGGCGCTGTCTCTGAAGCCCCCATCGTCATCCTCGGCGTCAGGTGGCTCGACGTCGCCAAAGTGTGCCAAAGTTCCCAAAGTTTTCAGTATCCTGTTCATAAAATTCCCAACGGACTTCATCGATTTTCTTCTGAAAAGCTTTCCGGCTTTGTATTTCTTCTCATGACGCTTTGTTGATTTGGTTTTCATGGACTGTTTCCGCACCTTATTCTCCTTGTGGTTATCCATGGTTGTTGGATTAGGTAGCAAGTAGTGAAAATGAAACAACGGCGAAAGCAATGGTCTCCTACCTGTCTGTTCGTACCCCTCCTCCTCTCGATACCTCCTCCGTCTCCGCTAATAGATACTGAGGTGGCACCGACACGTTGCCAAGGCACATGATTAACGTCCCTCAGACATTCCGGTAATTCCTGCCAGTCCTCCGTGCCTTCTTGTCACAAAGCTTTTTAGCTGCTAAAATAGTGTTACGACCGGCACCTGTAACCAGTGTGTAAGGTGAGTTGCCTTAAACTCCATGGTTCTTCAGTCTTCTGTGGTTGTGAGGCTCACTTCCTCGCCGCAGACATAGTGCTCGAGCTCATAACGCTCGCGGTCTTTTCTCTCCCTCCCTCGCCACTCGGAATACTCACTGATGGAGTGAGTTTCTGTTTGGTGGATAGTGTGCATTATTCCCGCCCTCATACTATGAATCGTATTAGCCTGGTTTAGTTTCTATTGAAAGGGGGCATATGTACAGACAGGGATGTGAAGCGGATGTACAAGGCTAATTGACATCCTGAACAAGCAACAAGTGCATTTGCCTGCATTTAGATGAATGAAAAGCAGTGCATGCATTTTGTACCTATACAAGAACCCTCTGTAACAAAATAAATTTTACACTGAGCAATAGAAGGTTCAATGTTCTGTACATTGTATCTCCTTTTTAGCTACCATCAGTTACTGGGGATAGTAGGTTACTAGGCTAGCTGTGCTCTGTTATAACTGGTCTGAAATAAAACATATAAATAATTATATTTTTGAGATGTGTGTAGGAGCCCCCTACTGTTTTAGGCTGACATTGTTTGGTCTGGTGATGGCATACCATAAGGCTGTGTTTACATGGCCAGCCCAAATATTTTATTTCTCCAATAATTGATCATTTGACCAATCTGATAAGCCCTGAAAAATATTTGATTTGAAATGATCAGATGTGGATGGTCAAAGGTGTGAATGTGTTAAAACTATCAGAATGGGGTTACTGTCAACGCAACATGTATAAAAGACAGGACCTGTGCCATCCAATCCTCTTATTTAATGCCTTATCTATCCACATGCATATCAAACATAATTTCCTAAAACCATATAGTCAGGCTACCTTCCTGCAATCTGGGAACACAGATGCAAAAAAATCAAATGGTAGGTCAAGACAGGAAACTCATGGTCTTAATACAGTACTGCATAAGTTGTACTACAATGTGCCAAGCAGTGCTGATATTCCTAATCAGTTTTAGTTTTAATTTCACAGCTCGCCAAGAGCAAAGATTGGATTTAGTGATCCTGATGTGCTGATTTACTCAGGCATACTCATAATATTCATATTGTCACCCAGTTTCTTCATAATTTAAAATATACTGCAACCGAGAGTCTTGTCCGTCTGAGACGGTTTGACTCCGAAAGCCTCGTTCCAAACCACTGCTATGAATCGACCACACAGGCATGTCCTCCTCTCATGTCTTATGTCTAAAGAAACACATACTAGATGTAGCATGGCCTCCAGAGTGTTCCGTGTCTGTGCGTGTGTTAGAGAAGCGTCCGTGTGCATGTGTTCACAAGTGTGTGTGGGTGTGCGCATTGGGCTGGAAAGCCATACAGTATTTTACCAGACTGGGTGTAGGCTATGTTTTGCTGACTGGCTGCATCCATTGGATACTGCAGGTTTTCTCTCTTAGACTTTGTGGATCGCGGACTAGTAGGATCACTATTAATTATTGAGTTCTGAGGAATCGAGAGAAGTATGAAGAGGGAGGCATTTGAAGAGGCTCACGAGTCCCTCACACCAAAACACCACCATACCTTCTCTCCTCGCCACCAGAAATCTCTAGGGAATCTCCAGTGATGAATTAGCTGACAGCCGTGGTGTGCTTAGGTGCCTGTGAATCTAGGCCTCATCGCCTCTCGTTCTCTTTACGAGACGCAACACATTTAAGACAGACATATCAGAGTGAAATATGAATTTAATGTACTGTGTAGCATTTCTACATGTTCGGCTTTTTAATGGGAAAAAGGGGATGACAATCAATTCTACTCTTCTCATAGAAGATCAGAGAAACAGCTATTCAAGGTTATAATGAGCCGATGGTTATCTTCATAAATTCCTGTAACCACAATATCCAGCTTTGCATTGATGAGGTTACGAGTCCCTGGATCAATTCATTTAGGTAATTCCATGAATATTAGAACGCATGCCTCTACCAAGACAGCAGACAGAGTGTGGCGAATACCACATTATAACAATGCAGAAAGAAGCAAGTAATACAAGCGTATGTGAACAGCCCGCAATCTCAATTGCATTCATTTATTTTCATTAAAGAAAAAACAGCTCTGACAATGAGAGTAGTGTTCATATAGTGTTCACGAGCGGTTTGGTTTGAGGACAAGTGTGCGTTTGGGTCAAAGGTCACTCAGTGTGTCGGGTCATAGGTCAGTTTGTGGATCATTTGAGACTGTCTCCAAAAGCCTCCAGGAGGCGCTCTAGGAAGAGGAAGAATGGGGGTACTTCCATCGGAGCACAGCCCCGTCGGCACTGATGCTCACGATGCTCCGGTTGTTGTAGCAGATCTTCACATTGGTGACACTGCCGCTGTGGCCCAACCCCACGTGGGTAACCACGCCCTCTGAGTAGTCCCAAACCTTCACCAGCTTCTCGTCTCCACCTTAGATAGGGGGGGACAGACACACTTGAATACACTTTGCACATTTCTATCGCAAAGTGCACAAACATGAATCTAGCCTGACACAGGAAGAAGTTACATTTGACCAAGTGTCCTTCGTGACACACCCGAGCTGTTAACAGGTGTACAGAAGCATTTCATGGGTAGCCCGTGTGCTATTGCTGATTGATGTTCGTCAACTATGCCAACTAAGCTATGCCAACTCCTGTCATTTTCATGGCAAACCATTGGCAAACAAGAGGTAGGGATCGAAGATGCTTCGCCCCACAAAACCAATGTAAAGTGGTACTGTACCAGTGACAAAGTGCTGTCCATCCTGTGAGATATGCATGCCATTGATGGCGCCGGACAGGGAGCCCTCCAGTTCTCTGATGGCTGTGCCATCATAGACCTCCCAGTAACCAATCTGGAGAAGTGGACCACAGTCATATTCAGGTAAAATCACATTCACATCCAACACGTCATTGAATCATTGCATAATAAATGGAATGTCACCCCATGTACAACCCTGTATTCAAAAAAGTTGGTACACAGTTGATCTAATGAATTTCCTGATATTGCACGAAACGTTTAGTTTTTCAGCATTACACAACTTTTTCAATCTTTTGTTGCCTCTGTCCCAACTTTTTTGGAACGTGTTGCTGGAATCAAATTAAAAGTTGGCATATACTTTTAAGAAACAATAAAATATCTTGGATTCAACATTTAACATGCTGTCTTTGCACAATTTATATTGCATTTAGGGTTTAAATCAGTGCATTCTGTTCATATTTACATTTTACGCAGCATCCCAACTTTTTTGGAAATGGGGTGGTATGTCTTCTCTACATTCGTAGTAAAACCAGTGCCTCACTGAATTATCTATCCTCATTATTCCTCTATATGTAAATGGGCCGGTGAGTCCTCAAGTTGTCTTACGCCCGCAGCAGTTAAAACAACAAGCTTGTGACTCTAAATGAGAGTTAATTGTCCCGAGGGTTTGCAGCTGTCAGACTAGGGGCTCTTAAAGGCACAATTGTTATTTGAAGTTTATTTATAGTTGTACAGTAATGCCACAATTTCTCCACGCACACACGAGCACAAGCACGTGTGAAGGGCTTTTCTTGTTATTTTTAAGACAAAGCTTATTACATATCCAAACTAATGAAGGGATGTGAGAGGACAGATTTCATCATTAAAATCTTGAATTGGCAACAGCTTTTGAGTTGCTTCATTAGGCATCAAGGAGGACACTGGCAGCCTAACTGACCAGCGCTACAGATTAAGGACACTTTGTATTTTAAACTAAAAAGAAATGGCCGCAAAGATTGGGCCTAAAATGTAATTATATTATTTTAATGCACAATGAGCCTGATTTACAAAAAGTACCAAGTAATCATCAATGAGTAAATGTAGCAATAAACATCTGAAATGATCACATTTATTAAATGAATAAAAGACAATTGGTCTTCAGTGACACCCTCTTGTAGGCCAGGTGCCAGCAAGCTAAATATGATTATTGTCCTCCAAGCACATTAGTCTCACATAACTCCCAGGTTGAGCAGGTTATGTGGTAAGAATGGCTTGGCGGATGTGCCTCAAAGGACGCGTGTCCTGCATTTAAAACATCCTGTGCATGCTTGAGGTTGCTGTGACAAGACTACTTGTAACTGGGAGAAAAGAGGCTATAAATGGGGAAAAAATATAGGGCCAGATTCAAAGACACGGTTTAAGCCTAGACAAGGACTAAAAAATCCAGTTCAATAGAAAACTCCATTGAGCTTGTTATTTTTGTCCTAGACTGGGATTAATCTGCGTCTGTGAAACCGGCCCATAGTAAATTAATTACTCAAAAGGTTGTAACAAGCAAAAAGCCCACTATTAGTGAAAAGAAATTACTCAAGTTACATGGAATAGCTCAGAATAGCATTAATGAGATTAGCTTCTTAGACTGAATTCCAGCGCTCAGCACAAAACCACAAACACAATGCTAATGTATCATGGGACTGTGGAAATGTAATCTCACAAAGACATATCAAGAAACGTTAGTAATAATAGGCTTGAAAAGAAACAAATGGTAAAAAAACGACATTTATCATTTTAAGTATAAAATAAATGAAAAAAGATACTCAATGAAACAAACCAGCACAAGAGCCGCAGGGTGTTTCCGTCAGGTCATAAAAAAGACCACAATAAGAAATACTAGTAATACTTAATGGTAAATAGATTTGTAAGAGAGTAGTGAAACAAAGCAGTGAGCACAGATATTTTTCAGTGGGATTCAATTGAAATCAAAAGGCTCAACGTTCTTTGCATGCATCCATTAGTTATGTTTTGGTTTTTCAAAACAACACCCACTGTGAACACATACAGTTGAAATGATACCCAATAAATACACATTGCATCTACATCATGTTTCTCTATGTGATGGAAAATAATTAGAATCATCCAAGCTTTGCCTGCCGGCACTTCATGAATGACTTTCAATTAGTTTAACATGTAATCCCTGTAACTGACTCGTTAGTGTTTAAAAAGTTGCTGCACTTCCATGATTCCTTTGACCTCAACAGAGTATCTATTTCACTAAAGAGCCAAAAGCTGCTGCGCGTGTGCATGTTCACTTCATGCATCTATCCGCTATGCGGTAGGCAAGAATGCAGCTCAGCACCCAAACTTTTCTAAACCGACGCCAAATTTGTCCCTCCCTTCTCGTTTCTCACGCTGCTGCGATTTGATCAACCTAATGATTTAGCCCACATCTCTGCATCATAATTCTGAACATCCCAGATTAAAACGTCAGAAATATAAACCCTGAGGGTGTTTGAGCAAACATGCCATAAATAGCCTATATGGCCTAAGGAGACAGGCAAGGCGTTTGAAACCAGTATTCTCATGCAATGATAGGACAAATAGGAATAAGCACTCCAAGCAGTAGGCTACTGTTACATCTCCCTTCACTATGTTTGATGGGGCGTAACAAACAGCCCATAATAACAACGGGTCACACATGTAAAATACAAACAGGAAATACACTCAGGGGCCAGTTTTTTTGGACACACCCGTCTAATTCCGCACCTGACATCTTTGCCTCCAGAGCAGCCTAAACTGTTCCTGGTAGATTCTACCAGGCGTTGTAAACACTTCACAGGGATTTTAGTCTAGAGCTCGAGTGATGGTATCACGCTGTTGCTACAGACAGGATTGGGATACATTCCCGGACAGACCACTCAAGTCAACTGAACTGGGATATCGCTGACCGGGTAATGTTTTTCAACTCCCCTACTGTCCACAGATGGAGAACATGCCCGGTTGACTCGCTTCTTGATTTTCGTTGATGAGCGTATTCAACCTGATGTGGTTGTCTGATTTCATAGCCCATCCGTAGAAGTGGTTTAGGTCACTTGTTTGTTCCCATTCTAATACTGAACCACACAGCAACTGAATGCTTCAATGCCTGTCTGCTCTTTATAGCAAGTCATAGCCAAGTGACTCATTGTCTATAGGAGAAATTCATTTTCTAACAGGATGGTGAACCAAATAAACCGGACAATTATTGAATATTGAAATAGCATGATGTTTGTTTTCACGCAAACCATGCAACAGGCTGAAGGAGAAGTTTTCACATTTAAAAAACAGCAGTATTCCCACTCAGGTTACCCGGCCATGCAGAGCACACAAGCCAAATATTCAACTGATAACCGTCTACGGTCTGGCTGGCCAGAGGTGCTAGCACATGTGTATTCTAATGTTAAACTAGAACAATTTGATTAGATTCTGGCACTTCTTCAATAATAACTGGTAATATACTAGGAAAACATATACTAGTGAAAGGTATCACGAAGGGCCGATGGTGTCTGTGTGAGAGTGGTCGATTCACCCTCGCCCATCTGCGTCCCCTCCCTTCCACTGTGGAACCTGGCCGCCATCCATGGCAACGGCCACAAGAAATGATTTACACCCAACATGCCGAGTGGGGCTAGCAGTAACATCGAAAGGATGGTTAAACCTTTCACAAAGAATATAAAAACATAACAGAGTACTGAATTTTTCAGGGCTCTGAAAAGATTACATTTTCACTCTACTGCAGACCTATACTTGGCACATGTTTGCATAGTACCTAATAATACTCCTTTTATTCAGGCCTATTTATTTTTGTTCTGACGGGGTAAATCTGACCATCACAATGTAATGAATGCTTGGCTTTCTATGGCAACACTGCTCCTAGCATGACTAGGGGTAATTTGACTTGAATTAAATTGGATAGAGGATAGCTTCAGATTTCATGTGTCCTTACTTTCTGTGGTCTTACACTCATTGCAATGTATTGATATCCAATTTAATATAACATTATCAGACTTGTGTGTAATCTTAAGAAATGTGTTGTGTGAGATATACATTTTTGCTACATAGAAAATATGTAGAGGTCTGTAATTTTTACCATTGGTATACTTCAACTGTGAGAGACGGAATCACATTGTATGATTTTTTTAATAATTAATTAGCATGTTATTGCATGACATAAGTATTTGATCACCTACCAACCAGTAAGAATTCCATTTCTCACAGACCTGTTAGTTTTTCTTTTAGAAGCCCTCTTGTTCTCCACTCATTACCTGTATTAACTTCAACTGTTTGAACTCATTACCTGTATAAAAGAAACCTGTCCACACACTCAATCAAATAGACTCCAACCTCTCCACAATGGCCAAGACCGGAGAGCTGTGTAAGGACATCAGGGATAACATTGTAGACCTGCACATGGCTGGGATTGGCTACAGGACAATAGGCAAGCAGCTTGGTGAGAAGGCAACAACTGTTGGCGCACTTATTAGAAAATGGAAGAAGATCAAGATGATGGTCAGTCGCCCTCGGTCTGAGGCTCCATGCAAGATCTCACCTTGTGGGGCATCAATGATCATGAGGAAGGTGAGGGATCAGCCCAGAACTACACAGCAGGACCTGGTCAATGACTGGAAGAGAGCTGGGACCACAGTCTCAAAGAAAACCATTAATAACACACTAAGCTGTGGATTAAAATCCTGCAGGGCACACAGGGTCCCCCTGCTCAAGCCAGCGCATGTCCAGGCCCGTCTGAAGTTTGCCAATTACCATCTGGATGATCCAGAGGAGGAATGGGAGAATGTCATGTGGTCTGATGAGACAAAAATTTAGCTTTGTGGTCAAAACTCCACTCGCCGTGTTTGAAGGAAGAAGAAGGATGAGTACAACCCCAAGAACACCATCCCAACTGTTAAGCATGGTGGTGGAAACATCATTCTTTGGGGATGCTTTTCTGCAAAGGGGACAGGACGACTGCACCGTATTGAGGATGGATGGGGCCATGTATCGCGAGAAATAAGAGCATTGACCCATCTTCAATGCTTCTTCCCTCAGTAAGAGCATTGAAGATGGGTCGTGGCTGTGTCTTCCAGCATGACAACGACCCGAAACACACAGCCAGGGCAACTAAGGAGTGGCTCCGTAAGAAGCATCTCAGGGTCCTGGAGTGGCCTAGCCAGGCTCCAGACCTGAACACAATAGAAAATCTTCTTTGGAGGGAGCTGAAAGTCCGTATTGCCCAGTGACAACCCTGAAACCTGAAGGATCTGGAGAAGGTCTGTATGGAGGAGTGGGCCAAAATCCCTGCTACAGTGTGTGTAGACCTGGTCAAGAACTACAGGACAAGTATGATCTCTGTAATTGCAAACAAAGGTTTCTGTACCAAATATTAAGTTCTGCTTTTCGTATGTATCAAATGCTTATGTCATGCAATAAAATGCAAATTAATTATTGAAAAATCAAACAATGTGATTTTCTGGATTTTTGTTTAAGATTCCGTCTCTCACAGTTGTACCTATGATGAAACTTCCAGACCTGTAATTGCTTTGTAAGTAGGAAAACCTGCAAAATCAGCGTATCAAATACTTGTTCTCCCCACTGTATATAGAACCAGCATGATGGCACAAGATGTAGTATCTCATGCAATGATTTGGGTACTGCACTCTGTTGTGTAACTTTATCTTATCTTTCGTGGAATTGGCCTGTATTTTGAGACACTTTAACCCACCCAGGAAGTGCTGATTATTGTTTAGACCGTCTCAACTGCTGTGAGTGGGCATTCCATTTATTCCGGTTTCTGCACTCAGCCGTGTATTTTAACCACGCCAATCCGTTTACACGCACCACTCACCAACCAAACTGTAATCTTCCTCTTTTAATTGGATGTCTCAAAGACATTAATCAAACTAATCTTGGACATTCAAGAGTACTCTCTCTTCAATGGAATACAATTCTTGTTTGTGAGTATGAGAACATAACCAGACAGCCTGAATTCTCCACTGCGTGCATTCAAAAAGGTGCTGGAAACATTCCTAAGGGATCTTTGATTGCATCACACAGTGGGATGAGGGGAAACCTCCCGTTTCACCTCATCCCAAATGTGCTCTATTGGATTGAGATTTGATCTGATCTGAGGACTGTGCAGGCCACCGAGGTTTACTGAAGTCATTGTCATGTTTATGGGTCCAGGTTGAGATGATGTGTGCTTTATGATATGGCGCATTGTCCTGCTGCACCTGCATGATGTTGCAGAAATCAAAGATTAATCAGAGAAGGCAAAATTGCTCCAGTCTCTAATAATGTAGTCTTGGTGATCAAGTGCCCAATACTGTAGGACATGCACTTCAAGATTCAAAGCAATGTGTGTTCAAAGATGCCCTTCCGTACACCATTGTTAGAAACAATGGTTATTTGATTATTTTTGGCCTTTGTCAGCTTGAGCAGGTCTGGCCGTCCCCCAAACACAATGTGAAATCTACAAGCTGTTTCTCAGAAGCTGGAACGACCACACCTTGTACCAACAAGCATACCACATTCTAATGTTTGTTCTGACAACAATCCTCTTGACCATATCTACATGCTTTATATATTGAGTTGCAGCCACATGTTTGGCCATTAAGGTGACCACAGAGTGTACGTCCCAAACCTCTCTCCCTGACGTGACGCAGTGGGGAATAGAAACGTCTGCCAATCCTAATACGCTGTTGGCCCTGCCACACAAACGGAAGAATCTGGGGGACAAACGAGTCCTGGGTCATCATCGCAAGAGGCTCTTGGCTGACCTAACAATCATACCAAACCACTGGCAGGCTGATGTAAGTCCATCCCTCCGACTGACAGAGTAAAGAGTGTGAAGCTGTCCCTGAAAACCATCTAACACCCACTGAACTCTGAGCCAAGGAGCTGCATCATACCATCCCATCTACCACTCACTCTTTCCCTCTGTTTCTCTCTTCCCTGTTCTCACTGCCTCTCTCTCTGTCTCTATATTTTACTATATAAATATTATTTCGTGTATAAATATACTATGTATGTATAAATGACTGACATTTAGGCTCTCTCTTCCTCTCTGTTTCTATTTTTCTCTCAGCAAATCACCGGATATGTTCAGTGTGAAGTGTGAATTCAATCCCATGGTGTGTGTTTGTGTGTCGTTGCTTGCTCACCCCAGACAGAGAGAGCCTGTGTCCTGGGGCTAGCAGATGGTGAAGCTGGCACGTGGGCACTCAGATGGCATAGACAACCATCGCATCCGCAGGAAGACGCCAAAGCCAGAGCGCTCTCATTCTACACCCCCCTTCTCCAAACTCTCTCTTTTTCTCAGTCTGGGCGCACTTGCAGTGCTAGCTAATCAGTACTGCTTGTCCTCACCTCACAGCTTGCTGTTGAGCCAACAATATGGGTCTTATTAGTCTACAAAGCTTGATGAGGGAACATTAAAGCGCATACTGAAGACTGCCTACTGTAAACCTCCGACCTTACATAAGTAATCAAGCCATGCAAATCGTTACTTACAGCCGGCAACGTTATTGCCATACTCTAGTGGCTTATCGTGCTGTGCTGTCATGCATTTCATTTCTATGGTGGCAACACAGATTTCATGTGAGTTCTTGGGATTCCGTTTCTATGACGGGCAAATACACAGAACAAAGAAATCAACAGCCAGCTCCAGTTTGTTGTGCCAGTTTGTCCGGGCCTAATAAGGGCCCAGAGTCTATCCGTGTCCAAACCTTTCTGTCGGTACCGCTGGTAATGATCTGGTACTCCTCGGGGTGGTAGCAGACACTTCTGAACAGGGTGTTAGCCAGGACCATCTGATTCCTCACAAAACGCCTGCAGCAAGAAGAGGAGGATGGGAGGGAGAGAGCAAGACAAGCGGGGAGATTGGTGGAGAGAGTGGAGGAAAGGAGTGAAGAGGAGGGTGGGTGAAGGAGAGCGATGTGAATGGCAGAGCAATGCGTAGTAGTGGTCCTGTGTGTTGAAATAGGGTAAACACAAAGCCAGTCAGGGGTGATATAAGTGTTGGCGCCTGCTCGCGATCACGTATTTCCTGACAACACTCAAGCACATCCAGTTGCAACGGCCGTCGTTAACGCAGGACAGGGTGTACATGGGCCTTTCCGCAGCGTTGTAATTGAGCAATGGGGAACGATTAAAACCGCATAGTTTATGGTAAGTTTTAGAACAGCTCAGCTCACCTGTCGATTCTATGAACAACAACGGCACACCCACGAGCCAGCGCCCATTCCCCTAGCGGGCGAAGATACTTGGCCAGATTTCGATCAGAGGCCGCGCTTCCGATGTCACAGTATGAATGGAAACAATTCCAGACACAGGAGGGAGGTTTCAGACAAACAGATAGACACTCATTTATTCCAGGAGAAAACAAGATTTATCTCTCCTGGGGACCAGGAAAAATGTACAATAGATGCAGCTATTCTGATCAGGATTATACTGTAGACAGATGTCTTTCCTATAAAAACATCAGGACCGGAGATCATCCGGAAGCCCACTCCAGACATGCACTGCACAGACCCTAAGGAAGTTCCCTGCACGCATTGATTACCCTGCGAAGAAGACAGCGACCTCCCTGACTAACAGCACACAGAAGTACTATCTTGACAAATGCCAGGGCCCATCTGTTCCTGGTCCACTGACCAGACCCCCTCGGTGGGAAACCACGGAAATGGTACAACCAGACATTTTCCCAGAGACATGTAATTTCACCCTTGAGAAGGTAGGTAACCTTGTGTCTCACCTCTCAAACAGAAGCCAAGTGGATCAGATAGTGTTACTAGACTCAGACCACACAGCTCCAGTGCCTCCCATGCCATCATGTATATTTTGAACGCCTTACTAGATTGAAAGGAAAGTACCTGCCTCGTGGAAAGTGCACTTATACACAGGATACCCCCAAAAAAGACTGTGTTCAAGGAGATCCATGGAGGGGCATCTCTGTCTTACCCCCTGTGGTGTTTAGGAAACGCCTGCTTGCCCTCATATGACACCAGCTCATGGGTTAAAGTATCCCCGCACCACAACAAAAGTCATATAGACAGACAGTGCATAAAAGGGAATGTAATATGCCTAGAAACTGGCATTGATTAGTTCAAGCATGAATCCACAAGTTTTACACTGCGTACTTGGACTTTAGCGATGACTGTAATACTTTAGCACAACTTGTAATGATTAATGCCCTAGAGGAAATATAACTACCTCAGTCTTGTGTGTGTGGAGTCTTCTTTTTGAAGTTATCTGTGAGAAGCATCTAAACCAATCCCACTCAGTTTTGGAATGAAAACAGGCTGCCCGTGGAGTGCCGTTAATGTCATTGTATCTATCAAGTGGCTGAAATGGCTTTGCCAATGTTTCACAGCCCACGCATGGTCTCCAAACCCAGTACCAGAGGTTGCTGAGGAAGTTCAGATCTCCTCCAGAGAGGAGCGTGAAATCAAAAGACATGCTGTTTCACGGATATGACTTTTTTAGATCACAGTGTATATTCGTTGCAAACACACAGCTATTTTGGATATATATTTAACATTGCTGGCAAGCGGGTGGAAAAGTAAAAGAGCTTAGACATTACTATTCAACCTTGGTATGTTTGACATTCACTCTTGGCCTGAGGTCATGAAGATGGAGGCCGTGGGAGAGATGGCCCTAGCAAAGATTCAAAATGTTCGCCAATGTGCTTTTTCCACAAAAGGTTCTGAGGTAAATGAGCAACAGAACAATTCGATTAGTGAGAAAGTGGCTATGCTTAAACACACACCGGACACTACCCTATTATAAGTATGCATGTGAGACCTTATTGTGTGTGTGTGTGTGTGTGTGTGTGTGTGTGTGTGTGTTTATGAGGACTCACACCAAGTCCCAGATGATACAGGCACCGTCTGAGCTGGCGGTGACACACTCCTTGTCGTCGCTCTTGATCTTGACGCAGGTGACCGTGGCTTTGTGCTCCTTCATGGTCTCAACCAGCCGGTGGCAACCCTGCAGCAACTCCCACACGCGCACCTGCGACAGGCCAGGGAGGGAGAGCCACACACACACCGTCATTTTCCAGGAGAAAGGGATGTGTTTTTGATTGATGTCCGTCGCGTGCAGTTGTCACACCAGTGAGAATTCTATGCATGAGACTGGTGGCTTGATTAATTCTGGCGGCTATTCATCGGTAGGTGTCCTGTGCCACGCCGAGGTGACTTATTTTCACACCTGTCCCTCTCCTCCTCCGCTAACGATCCTCGTGCAGCTTCTGGTGCCGGCGATGGCCGTCACACCCATGCTGTGGGCGCTGTGGATGACCAGTAAGGCTCTGCCGGTCTCCGGGCCGAACACACGGATCTTCCCGTCGTTCCAGGCTATAAGACATGGATGAGGAAAATGCCATTGATGGCGATAGTTCAGGCATTCTTAGATTGAGACAATAATGTGCTGCGAAGATAGCCCGGTCTCAGATCGATTTGTACTATAAATCAACAAATAAGTCATTGTCCTGCAAAGTCCTAAAACTAGGATGCATTACAGTGCTGTGCAGCTAGTGTGTTCTGTGTTTGTAAACTCACACACATGACCGCTCGCTCTGTGATATGTAGTACGCTTCTATCTGCACTTAGGTGTGTTCGAGTCAAAATGATCGACAATGCTAAATTTCGATTGGAATTCAGCCCGAAGACTGTCGGTTCCCTCCTACCGCTGATGATGCTCCGTCCATCGATCATGAAGTCCAGGGCGTTGCAGGTCATGTTGGGGACGGAGATACGCAGCAGCTCCTTGCACGTCTCGGCGTGCCACACTCTGATGTCATCCTTGGAGCACGTGGCAAACAGTTCAGACAAGCCACTGGGAGGGACAGATTGGGAACGTAACATCTTCATGGAAATTCATATGATTGAAGATACCTTTACTGAGTATAACCACGGGTTCAACTCAAAGAACTAATATCACCCTCTAGTGGATGCAAATGGGAAGTGAAGGCAAAGAAAGAGCCAGATGTGATAGACCCATGTACTATATTAAAATGTCCTCCTAGAAGAAACTCATGACAGTATAGTAATGTAACCCTTTTATCATTAATGTCTTTCAGGATGTGTGTATGTTTTGGAGAGTGTCACTCACAAAGGAAACACCACGTCCTTGACGGCACTGTTGTGGCTGGTGGAAATCAGCTCCTCTTTAAAGTCAGTATAGCCAAAACGATATATCTGAGCGGCCTCTGTCCCCGCAAAGAACTGGTGGCCCTCGCCTCTGACAGCGATGGATGTCACTCCCCCCTCCAACTGAACCTTCCTATCAGGTTAAGGTGAAAGGCAGCATACTGCGTTGAGATCATATCTTTGCTTCTACACACAGCTTTAAAAGACCCACTCCGCAATTTGAAAACACTAAACTTAGCCCAGGCCTAGAGAATAACATGTTATATTTTCTGTCAACCTGCAGTGCTTACTTGATGGTTTTGAAGTTAGCTCCGGAGCATAGAGTGAACATACCATCCCCTGAACCCACCAGCATTTCTCCAGACTTCAACACCTTCATTGTGTTCACACCCTGCGCCACAAAAAAATGAGTCAGCCGTAACAAATTATTCAAATGCGGTGGTATCTCAGAGATCCATACTGGGATGTCATTCTAGGCACTAAAATTACCCACCTTGCTGAATTTCTGTTTTATTGGTCCACAACTGCTGAGGAGGCGGGTCTTCAGATTAACCTTCATGATGTCACCACTGGTGGTTCCGCAGTAGAAGACACTGTCATCACCTGGGATCTACAATTGCAATCGAGCCAACTTAGAAGTAAGCCTTACGTTCCTACCTCTACCACTGTGAGATAAGATTGTAGGTAGTAACTGCTGTGTGGCTGGGACAGAGAAAATGCGCCTGTGGCAACATTACCCAGTGGTAATATAGCATAAATGCCTGACATATTTAGGTAAATGTGCTTAATCACACTGAATCATATAACACAGGTAAACACATGATAAATGTGAACAATAAAACAGCACACATTTTCCATGGACAGTCATATTAGAACATCGGCGTCCATCTTTAGATTTTCTTTGATATAGTCCAAGATCTATCTATTTAATTGTAAATTCTTTCCTCAAGTTTTCAAACCCATTACGATTTCTAAGGACAGAGCCACGGCCCAGAGGAAAAACTAAACAATTCATGATGTAAGAGAGGCCTCACATTGGTCCAAGAAAACCTAAAAGTGGTGATAGCTATTTTTCTGATGAGATAACCGTGGGCAATATATTGCAACTGTTGTACAATACCCAAGAAACCCCAAAAGGTGGTAGGCTATACACAAAAATCTTTAAATGTAAGCTGACAATGAAAAAGTTAGCTGACCATTTCATGAAAACAACCACTTAATCTTTAAAAAGGGAAGAATGGAGATGGAACATTATAGTAATTAACTTTCCAGTGGCACTGACTCACCTAATGACAAAGACAATAAATATGTACGCTGTTGACCCCAGTAACAGACGAAGCTCCCCGTTATGTCAAGAGACTAAAGGTGTATCCTACTAATTAAGCAATCAGGCAAGAGGGGGTAGGTTATACAGTTAACATACCATGGCTAAGAGCTGTTTTAAGGCACGACGCATCGCCGAGTCAAACCTATGGTATACAGTCTCACATACCAAGGCTGTCGGCCAATCCGCATCCAGGATTCAAAGCAACCAATGTGTAATTGGATATAAACAACTCTATGCTGCCCACTTAAATAATAAAAAAGAAGTGTGTTTTTCTTGCAGTTGTATTATTGCACATTGCTAATTAAGATGATTCTCACATTCAGCTATTTAACATTAGCAGGATGCGCTGCCCAAATTGCGAGCAGACTGCAGCCTTGGGGTATTGTCCCTGCTTATTAAGCACTGCGCTTCTGTCTCGCTTCCTGTGGTCTGGCTCACCTCAATGCACTTGACGATCCTCTTCAGCTGTCCTGTCTGGCATTCCGTAGGCCGGATCTTCCTGTTGGGAAGGTCTAGCTCCCAAACACGCACCGTGCCACTAGAGGGACACAAAATATCCCGTCGTAGACAGTATAAATAACACTTCGAACTAACCTTTGAAAATTCTGCATTGTGTTCAGGTCCAATGCAGACACATTGGGATTTACAGCTATTCTAACAGGTACGCTGAATCTTTTCCGCAAACCACTGACTTCCCGGCAGAGACGAAGATGTCGTCGCTGTGGTTGGAGTACTCGATGGTGAGGCAGTGGCCCGCACTGTGGGCCGAGGCCGGACTCCCGCAGATGGCCTCTTTGTTTTCAATGTTCCACACCACAATGCTGAAAAAACAAACCATTTAGACAACATTCAGAAGTACAATCCACAAACGGTTTTAATGTGTAAAGTAATACACCAAAACCAGGCTTATTTTATAATAACGGGACTGGCACACAATTCAGTGGTGGCTACCTGTTAGATAAGGTGGACCTTATGAAAAACCAGACACACTTTTTGAGATTCAGGCTTACCTCCCATCATCCTGTCCTCCCAGGGAAACAAGGTACTTGTCATGGGGGGAGAAGGCAAGTCCTTCCACTTTAGCTTTGTGGAGCTGAAATCTAGCGTGGATAGCTCTTTTCTCGTAATCCCAAATTATCAAATCAGCCTGGAACCATATACAGCATGTTAATGAACTCAATTATCTTATGCTATTATTGTGTTTTCTACTGTATGTTACACATTAACTGTAGCCTCTCCCTCCCTGTCTCAAGCTGTTACCTATAACAGCTCATTTAATAACAGAGTAATTGTTAACTGCTAATGGTTTACCTTGAAGCCCATGAAGGTGACCTGACCAGAAGCAATGTAGCGTCCACTTTTGGAAACGGTGACACAGGAGACGTTGTTGGTGTGTCCATGGAGGAACTCCTGTTTGCCATCTTTCAGGCTCTTCAGAATAACAGTGCAACCCAGAGGATAAATTAGGTGTTCTCTGTCTGGGTGCACTTTAAGGCCAGAAAAGACATGTCCTATCAAAAAAAGGTAAGGAAAGACATGCGTTACAGTAGTAGAGTAGAAAAAGTGGTGATTAGGTAACCTGACTTGTTTTGTTGTCGGAGTGCAACATCAAGGTAAACAAGCACGTATGACGTATAGAGATTTGTGTAAACGTCTAAATAGTTTTCATAAACTGACCAGCAGCAAGTGCAGCACAGGACCACCAAAGAAATAAACAGTAGTTAGCTATAAACCTACAGTCAGTAAAGCTAGCTAGCTGGTTACAAAACTGCACGTTACCAGCTAACTTAACTGGCTAGCTAAACACATTAGGACCTTTGGTCATTACCATTGAAACCAATTACAGCTTCCAGCTCAAGACGTGGAATATCTTGTGCGTCTCCAGCCATACTTCATGTAAACAGCACCCTTTTCTTTGTTGTTTTACTTTCAAGCTTTTAGAATCGTTTCGAGTTTCAACTATCTCGTTTGCTACCCTGATTACACACGTTGCCTAGCAACTAGAAATGTGTTTGGGGCAGTTTCTATAGCGATAGTAGTTTTCGCATACGATTGGTCGCTACCATTCACCACCGCCAGGATGCCGAATGTAGACCAATGAATTCATAATAATATACTAATTAGAAGTATATAGACATTCGCCATGGTAAAAATGTAAGGTATAGAATATTACAATATATAATAAATTATATAAAAACATTTGATACAAGTAAAGAAATATCACAATAGAGCCTAAGGAAAATTCAAAGCTATCTTGAATAATTATGACTTTATTTTTATTGTTTTACCAAGGTAATAAAAAAGAATGATTTCATAGTTTTTTTTAAAATGAACTTTAATATGTAGTGTTGTTAGAATGCCACGCTGTTTTTTAATCCATCATAAATGCACAAAATACTGTATCTGCTCACCAAAATTATATAAAATCATCAAATTATTATGGCATATAATTGTAATTACTTATGAAAAACATCTGAGAGAAATTATAAAATAAATATTATATAAAACACTTTTTATGACAACTACTGTCGTCATCAAATGCTCACATAATTCAAATGAATGGTGTGAAAAGAAAAAAAATACTAAAAATATTGAAAAAATTTAAAAAGTTTAATCACAAATCAAATGACAGAATTAGGAGCAAACAATTCATACAGGATGGGGAAATACTGCATGCAGTATGCCAGTGTCCTTTACTCATCATAGGAGAAGTAGTGTGGTAATGAGATGGAGTTCGCGATTCCCCACACTTCCAAAGACTGGATCTTGAAATGTCCCTTGCAAAGAGGGGCACTCTCGAATGTGTCACAGTGCTCTGTGTAGCCCTCCTCCAAATCAGCCTGCAGGTAGAGAGCGTGACCCCCATCGCCACCTGACAAGACACACACATTACGGATATTAGCATTGAATTTACACTGATAACAACTCACAACAAGCTGTATTTCTTAGTAATGTTGACACCAATACAAAGATTAGCAAGATAGACTATGAAGAATATTCAATGTGAGAAGCGCTGAGTGTTTTTCCTGCTATCATCATCACACAAATTTGCTAACTTTATTTGGCCAATTTGTTCCTAGCGTTCATCAGAAAGAAAACAAATTCCCTTCATGTTAATTATTACTCTGTGACACATCCAAGGACTCTGAGCAGCAAGCACTTTTTCCTACATTTAACTTACCAATGACGAGCCTCTTATGGTCTGCAGCGATGAACATGAATGCACCTTGCTCCTTTGCCCTCTTCGGCAAGGGGGAGAGGGGTCCAGGAGAGGAAGCAAAAGGGAGGGTGAGGTCGGTTGTGTCTTTGATGGTCCCCACCGGACAGATTGTCTCAAAGGGTCCAAGCCGGTCGCTAGCAGCACAAAAGACTGGAGAAGAACTCTTGTTGGACGTAATGTGGACCACAGCCCGTTGGTAGCGTTCCATTCCTGGACGAAGCTAAAAAAGAAAAAGAAAAATGTTTCTGAATTCGCTATATGACAAAATGTTCGACTCCCAAAGTTATTGACATCCTTGATTAAATTGAGTGAACAACATTATGTCATACATAATACAAACAAACACTGAGATACATTGTAGCTTCAACATTTTGAAATTCTATACTTTTTTATTAGTTGTTGATCAAACTGTAGTTTATATATAACACACACTTAAAATAATGACAATGACATTTTCCTAGTGTTTTTGGTGATTTGAAAAGCACAACTTGACAACCATGCATAATCTGTTTTTTTCTTAAATTGCACATCCCATCAAAATACAAATATCTTCCTAAACAAATAATGATGAAGATAGTTTCAAAGCTCTATCCCAGTTTGGATCAGGCCCCACAGATGAACCATTGCCCGAAGGCTGAAACTTGACTCACTGCAGCATCCAGAAACATCTAGACCATATAATCTGCAAAAGTCATCTCAGTCTTTCAACAGACCACATTGAAGGTACATTTCTGGAGTATTGAAAAAGTGTTGTAAATAGTTTTTACCCCATCTATTACATCTAACAATAATACTATTATAAAATATTACACTTCACCAAATTATTGATTTCATTTATCTCAAAATGTGTATTATTTATTTCATACAATATTTTTTATTCTTAAACAAATGTTCCAATCAACTCTTTCTAAGACAAAACAATGGAAACTTTGATTCAAGATTGTCTTACTGTGAAAACAAAGCTCTCTCCAGTCCCAAAATAAGCAGGTTCCTCTGAATCAGTTTTGGTCCCCTGATTTAAATCGGTCGAAAGGAAGGCTCCACATACCTGTGGAGTGACGCATACGTAAACAGTCTTCATGGATTCACAAATAGTGTTAAAAAGTGGATTTTAAAAAGCTTTTTTGTTGCCAAAAACGTACCTGTTCATCCACAGTTTTGAGAAGCAAGACTGCTGGCTCATGCCCCTCAACACAGGAATAAAGTCTTTAAAAACGACATAAAGATGGAAGAAATACATTTAAAATTCTTACAACTTAAAACATTCCAAGTCGCTTTGCAAACATGATCAATACTTTTAATGTTTTTAGACAGCCGTCATCAACAGGCATTGCCAGTTGGAATGTCAGGA
Organism: Esox niger; assembly: GCA_016801105.1. Classification (NCBI taxonomy): domain Eukaryota; kingdom Metazoa; phylum Chordata; class Actinopteri; order Esociformes; family Esocidae; genus Esox; species Esox niger. The sequence goes on along the minus strand of JACXGJ010000019.1, from coordinate 181,526 downwards.
GGGAGAGAAAGCTCAAAGTTCACTGAAGGGGTCACACCCTATTCAGGGTGGACATTTTAATTGGGGTCTGGTCATGACCACCCTGTGTATTGCTACAACTGATTGCTGTGTATTGCTACAATTCAATATAATTCAGTATCTTGTCTGCTGAGTGAAAAAGCAATATTTGAATCCCGATGAGCGTCTTTGAAAGATCTTAGTGTTAACAGGCATAGAGGATCTTCATAAAGGAGAAAAATAGCTAGCTCTGGGAACTGCAAAAACTTAAGAATAACTAAAGACATAGGAAAAAACTTGGGAAATAGGAATAACAAATTCTTTGCAGATGAATATTACCTCCAAATTCTCCCTCGCTGACTAACAGAGCACACTTCTGAAGACAACAGTGTGTAAACCAATTCCACATGAGCCATAAATTATTTGGACGCTTACTGATTATTAAACAAGTTTATACTAACAACATAACCCTCTACTATATGATACTAACGACAAAGGAATGTTTATACAGTTCTGGGCTGCTACATTTTCACCACACAGTTTCAGGCAAGAGTAGGAAACTTCATTACTGAGAGCATTACCCTTCTGGGTTTCATCCTTTCAGCATTTTATTCAGACTTCACTCCTCCACCACTGACGTAAAATACTAATCAAAGTCACTTACGATGCCAGGCTTCGGCCATGTTCGATAGTGCTGAACAGCCTTATGGGATCGAAGAGGGCAAAGCGTTCAGGTATCCAGGCCCAGACAATCCGCATCTCTGTTCCTGTGACGACACTGGACCTAAAGCTGTCAAAATCCACAAACTGGCATGACTGCCTTTATAAGGGAAGATAAAGAAGAGTAATTATTTTTATGAGATGTTTACACAAACTGATAAATACAGGGTTCTCAGATTTTTCAAGTGTGGTGGGAAAATACATTGTTCATAATTAATACTCTCTTAAATGCCCTTAAATTGCCCATTCAATAAAACATTTTAAAGTTACTTATATGTATTTCATGCATAATTTTTTTAGTGTGAAATATTTATATAGGTATCTAGTACACAGGCAATTATTTAGAAATATGTTAGTTGACAAATTATTTATATTTCACATTCATTTCCTATTTCTCTTATATATATTTTTTTTGTATAGGTGGTGTTGAATCCATGTGTTTTTGGTTATTATTTGAGCATTACAGCAGACAGTAATATCAAAAATGACTTTGAGGGTCTGTGTGTAGGCAGGTGGTAGAAGTGTATTGCATCTCTTCATCAATCTGCGTTTCAAATAATCTTTCATAAAAATAAATAAATGGTGGCCTGGGAAGGTTCCATGGACCAGCTCACTGCTTGAGGTGAACTGCTGCATCGTGTTGTTCTTTCACCATTTTCCTGTCCACCAAAATATAAACTGCCTAATAAACAGTTGTGCTCATAGGTTTGCATACACTGGTGTAAATTGTGAAATGTTGGCATTAATTTAGAAAATTTGACTGATCATGCGAAAAAAACAGTCTTTATGAGTCCATTTATTATCACATAGTTGTTTCAAAACATAATGATAACAGAAATAACCAAAATAGCCCTGATCAAAAGTTTAGATACCCTTGAATGTTTGGCCTTATTACAGATATACAAGGTGACACAGAGGTGAAAATGGGATTTAAAGGTGAATTTCCCAGACCTGTGGATTTATAAATTGCAATTAGTATGTGTATGAATTGTCAGTGAGTTTGTAGGCTCTCACGTGGATGCACTTAGCAGGCTAGATACTGAACCATGAGGAGCAGAAAAGAACTGTCAGAAGACCTGGGTCACAAGGAACTTTATAAAGAGGGAAAAGGGTATAAAAAGATATCAAAAGCCTTGCAAATCCCAGTCAGTACTTATCCCTTATTAAAATGTGGAAAATTCAGGGATCTCTTGAAACAAGTCAAGGTCAGGGAAACCAAGAAAGATTTCAGCCCAAACTGCCAGAAGACTTGTTTGGGATACAAAGAAAAACCCACAGGTAACCTGAGGAGAAATACAGGCTGCTCTGAAAAATAAATGGTGTGGTTGCTTCAAGGAGCACAATACAATGATACTTGAACATAAATTAACTGCATGGTTGAGTTGCCAGAAAAAGCCTTTACTGCGCCAAGGCCACAAAAAAGCCTGGTTACAAAATGCCCGACAACACCTTGACACGCTTCACAGCTTCTGGTAAATTGTAATTTGGAGTGACTACACCAAAATAGGGCTTTTTGTTTTGGGTGGGGGGTAACTCTAAAGGCACGGAGAATCTTGTGAAAATTGATGGCAAGATGATTGAAGCATGTTATCAGAAAATACTTGTGGCTAATTTGCATTCTTCTTCACGAAAGCTGCATGAGACGCACTTGTTCTTTCCAGCACAACAATGACACTAAGCACAAGGCCAAGTTACCCTCCATTGGTAACAGCAGACAAAGGTGAAGATTCTGGAGTGGCCATCATGGTCTCATGACGTTAAAATCATCGCGCCACTCTGGGTAGATCAAACGTGTGGTTCATGCAAGACGACCAAAGACTTTGCATGACCTGGAGGCATTATTCCAGGACAAATGAGCAGCTATATTACCTGTAAGAATTTGTCTAATAGGCAACTATTACAAAATACTGCAAGCTGTCATTGATACTAAAGAGGGCAATGCACAATATTGAGATCTAAGGGTATGCAGACCTTTGAACAGCGGTCAGTAAAAACATTTCTTTGTTGCCATGTTTTGTTTCATTGTGTCAATCTCTTATGACCTACAGTTGAATGTGAATCCCATTAAAAATAAAAGACGTGTTGTGCCTGCTCACTCTTGATTTCTTTTCAAATGGTATATATATTACCAATTCTCTAAATACATGCAAACTTTTGATAATATATGTAATATATTAATTTAGGTTACTAGTACTGAAAAGTTCTGAAATCTGAACCATCCATTTTAAATCAACTTTGTTTTCTCTATGGAAAAAAACATGCATGTATTTACAAATAAAATGCCTTTTATTGTTGGAATTGTAATATTGTGGTGCAAACACACCCATACCCCATGAATCAGTGTTGTGCCAGTGCCTCTGAGAGATATAGCTGGCACTTTTTGAAATCTTCCGGGGGCAGCCAGCAGGCCCCCAGAGAGCAGCTCGGGGCTGAGGCCAAAAGGATAGAGGATGCAACCAGAACTGTAGCACCATGGTGGAGGAAGATAGTCAGGAGATGGAGGTTGCGGAGGCTGACAGACTTATGACCGCCAGCCCTTCTTCCTCCCAAACCACCACCGGGAGGCTGCGCCAGAGACAAAGCCACTTCAAAAGGGGTTTGTCCTTTGGTTTTGCTTTCTCTCACACCTCCTCACCTCCTCAGCTTCTCCCCTTCGGTTTTTGTTAATAAAACACCCTCCAGGGCCTTCAATACATCTTCCGTGTCATTTAACTGGGTATTTCACAACTACCTTCATTCCTTTTTATCAATTAAACATTTCTTTGGAGGTCCTCCCCTGTAAACGTTATTCGCTTGACACATTTGGAGAAGGACCGTCTAATTTCAAACAAGCTCATTTTTGTACACTCTCCGCACCACGTCTACTTGTTGTTCTTTACCCTTTCCAAAAGGAGCCTAGAGAGGATTGAGAAAGATAATGCAGCTGAGGAAATTCAATTAAGAAATGCAAACAGCCTTACCTATTCTGGTGGATATTGATGCCTTTCTGCATTAGTGACTGCTTGTTGGCATTAAAGCGCAAGTTGAGCTCCAACCGTGTGGCAAGCTGAATGCTGAAGGCCCTCTCCAGCAGTTTCTCCGCTGTACAGTGACGCGCCACGTTCTCCACAAAGCTCTTCATGTCCCTCCTGAAGTCCTCCACGTCGGAAACGCGAGACGAGACAGAGACCTTGTAGAGGCTGAGGAGGGCCAGAGCCACCCTGTAAAGAACCTTGTAACCCTCCAGCAAATAGACATCCAGGACCCTGATTGCATAGGTGAAGGGGAGGTCGGCGAAGATCCACATGGTCCAGTCCGAGTAGAAATCAAATAAGCTCTGGTTGGAGCCGGCGATAAGCTTGCGGATTCCACGGCAGTACTTGTTGGCCAGGTCGCCGAAGGTCATGCAGGAGGCCCGGTAAGTGAGAAAAGTCTGGTCAATGTAGCGCTTGTTGGGATCATTGTAGGAGATCAGTTGGCAGATGCTGTGGAAGCACTCAGCCTCGTCTTCGCTGAAGTGCAGGAGGAGAGCCACTAAGGCCGGGAGGATGGGGCAGAAGTTGATGTCCGGGAAGTACTTGCCGATGCAGAGGAGGATTTTTTTCACCGAATTGAGGCCAGCTTTGTTGAGGCAGTATCTGGGATTGGGAAGAATGACAGTAACTAATGTAGTCACAATCACTTTACAGATAGGAGTGTAACGATTGGTTATGGGTTCTGAGAAAGTAAGAGTGAGGGAACAAACATGTAAATACAACACTGGAAAGGAAATCAGTTCTTCAGAGTCGGTACCTGGGAATGACGCCGTCCTCCATGTACTCAGGAAAGGGGTGAGTGCTGATCTTCTGCTCCCCAAAGACCTTCTTACTTACTCCCTGATAAGCATCTCTATCGGGTTTGACAGATGTACAGTTGAGGCCATGAATGATGTGATAATAGGCTTTGGCCCTCAGTGTATGGGGCACGGCCCAGAATCCTGATCGGCCCATTCTCTTGAGCTCCTGGTGGTCCGCTTTCAGGATCCTCTGGTGACGCTCTGCAGCCTCTGGGTCAATCTTTTCCCAGTCCACAAACTGGCCATACTTCATGCCAGAACAAGAGGTGATCTCCCAGTTGTCTGACTCACAGATAGTCATCATGGGGACACCCTTTAGACAGCTTCTTCCGCCTGTTAGAGAGATACAAGTAAGTTTGTTTGAAATGTTATACAGTTCTGTGTTTTGGGTTAAGAACATATTAAAGATTATTCTGTATTTGACACACTCAGTTTTTCATATATAGTGCAAAACGCATTAAGAACATAACTGGTGAAATAAAGATAAATCATTCATATTAAAATGCCAGTTATGTACCACTCAGATCTCTGCATGACGACTGTCTGCTGGCGTTGGACTTGGACCTCTTTGAGTTGAGCCGAACCATTATCAACCGTTTCCTGTCTGCACTACTCTTCTCCTCGCCGTCAATACACTTCTCCAGGGAGTTGGATCTCGGCCTTGAGGCATTGGACCCGGGAACATTCCCCTCTCTGGAGAACTCAGATGTCTCATAGCTATAGAAAGTCCTGGAGCGTGGCCTGACAACTTTTTCTTCTGTCCCTGTCTCTACGCCATATTTCTTGGCGTCTGCTAGGCTGTAGTAGGAATGTGACCTGGGCTTTCTATGTGCTGCTGCTGAGCTCAAGTCCAGGTCTTGGTTTTGACCCGTGGTTATTTCCATTGGAGACGCATCTAAAGCCATAATTCCAGAGAAGGTGGCCGTTGAAACATGTGTCATGCTGCCCGGTACAGCAACCTGTTCTACAAATTATACGTCTATTCACTTTTGTAGTGTCTATGTATTCCCCCTGTATGCCAATGAAAAGAAAGTTGCCTGTGGTGGTGTCCTTCCCCTCTGACGTTTTCCATCTGAGTGACCTGCGAATGGGGTTTTTATACAGTACACAGGCAGTTGATCAGGTGACCAAGTAAGTGATGTGGGTTTGTTTACAGTGTAATGCCAATGGAAAGTTCCACTCACCTAGGTTATCATTTCTGTTGCCACACAGAGTACCAACTTGATTTTACTTCTTAGAATAATTCACAAGTGGGTAGCAACAAAACAACTAGGGCAACAAAACATCAGGTTGGTGTCAAATTATATTTATTTCATTTGATAATAGGCTATGGTGTGAATGGCAGTTTGTTGCTTTACAGTTTATGGATGCCCATGCCATTTCTTTTGATACAGATTTAGATGTTATCCTGCATTTTAGCATTGACATTTATAAAGCTTTTTCAAGCAAGGCTGAGTAAAAAAGGAGAAAATATACCATTCCTCATGAAACACAACATATAGCATAAAATTATCCCGATTAAAATGGTTTATTAAAAATGACCATGATGTGGCAGCAAAGCTAAAAACACGATGAAACGTCCCAGTCCATGTTATAGTGGTGCTTCAACTGTGCCATGTTCCAGGGTTTTCTTGAATGCACAGCCTGCATCAAGTCCCTCCACAGACTTTCAACAGGATGGGTTCTGTGGTTTGTCTCCGCCTTTCCAGAACCCTCAATATCTTTTTTAACTGTTGTTTCTTTGCTTGTGCTTTTTGAAGAAGAGGCTTCTTCCTTCCTGAAAGGCCAAGTTTGTGCAGTCCCCTTCTGACTGTTGACTCATGAATTTAGTTTTTCTGGTATTTAATCATTTTATATTTGCATATTAAGGGCAGTATTTCCTAAAGACTAATAAATGTATATCTTTTTTGTTATATTTTCAGGTATTTTTATGCTTTATTGGTCAGGCAAGTTGTGAAAGATAGTGGTACTCATACTGCATCAACATGTGACCCAAGTCCACCATAAAATGTATTTTTACTATGGCCAATGTTTACATTTTTGCTCTTTTACAGTTAATGAAGTCCTCAAAGCTTTGCTAGGCATAGATATAAAAAACTTGGGGCAGGTTCACTTGTATGTGAAGCCCCATTTATCTTTGGTTCAGGGCCATTATATTATATTCTCTAAGGTCACATCACTCATATTTGATTAATCTTCAAAATGACCAGCCTAGATTGAACACAAATTGAATGAGTTCCCACTTATTGATATCTGGATAATGGGCTTGATGGAAAGTTGTCTTTTAATTCCCACATTACTGGTCTAGTCAAACAAGAAGAAAGTTACAATTGATTCCTTAACAGAAAGATCTTTTCATAGTAAAAAAATAAATAGTCTAGGCCTCTTTAATGTCTGTCTGGAGCTATGGGGATAAAATCTAAATGCAAGCCACAAACTCTACATCTAAACCCCTAGATGCTGTCCACCTCTGTACCATTCCATTTATATCTGGGGATAGTTTAGGAACTCATCATTGTAAATTGTATGAAAAGGGTGGTATTGGTCACTGTGTATGATGGAGGAACTCACAACATATCTTAAAACTTGTATGTGTTTTAATCATGTATTTTATTGATTCTTTGTATTGTCTAATTTTGTTTATTTTTATTTATATAGGATATATAATATATATAGGATAACATGAAAGTCCCGAATGACTGCCTCTTTTCTTAGAATTAGAAAAGGTTATTACTTCACACAACAGATATTGTTTTGATCAAAACACACATTGTTTGTTTATGAAACAAAAACCATCCTCTTAAAATAGATCCATTTAAACAGGGGCTTGAATGTTGAGTAACACAGTAGCCTTACTTGATGTGAGCATAAACTAAAGACTGCATTATGTTTATACTAGTAGTGGTCATATTCCTCACAGAATGTTACAAAAGGGACTTCCATAGCACTTGACAATCAGGGCAACCTGAAACAGTGACGGTTGTTAATGTTAGACAAAAAATCTATGAATGAATGAATACCTCACCATCAATTTGGGGATTTTATAGATTTCTTTGCTAATTAAAACATGTGCATTGAGCTATAGCCAACATTTATGACCTGAATGAACATTACATCTACTAGGATTTTCCAAATCAATACCTCTACAGCTCTGTTATTGAAATAGCACAGAGGTCAGTCGTGAAATGTTTTCTTAGTATTACTTTAAAATATGACTTTATTATTTAAAGATGCCATCAGGGATTTTTGCAAATACATTTGAACCTCTCCTATTTTGCGCTAGAAGTGTATGTTTTATATATGCAGAATCCATAGGCAGAATCATGATCATACCTCAGATAGCCATGAAATTGCATGTTTGAAAATGGTCGATGACTTGGGGAAAATAATGTTGGCTGATAGCCGTGGTATGACATCGCATCACTTTTTACCACTATAATCGCCTTGGCAAACAGTGTTTAATCGCATTAAAGAATTTCAGGTGTTGTTGCCAACATACCCATGCAATGCTTTGTACTTGTGAAAAGCTGAGCCATGATATTGGCCGTTTCACCTATCTCACTGCTTAAGTTGACAGTTTGCTGCTTCCAGTGACTGGATCAAGTTGCAGAAGATACTTGAACTCAAAACTTTTCACAGCTTTCTCCTTAAAAAATAAATTTAACTAGCTATTTCCTGACCACTGCGTCAGCATTAGTCACGATTTACTAAAGACACATTTTGGTTTTAATCCTATCGAATGCAGCCACAATATCTGGCCAAGCGTAAATTTCGACTTCCTAATTATTGCAAACTGTCACCAGTTAATTGGAATATGATCAATGTTCTGTTAAATGAATAAATAAATACAAATGAAAAACCCGTCATGATCGTTACAATCAGCTACTTTTTAGTTAACGTTCAAACAATGTACACGTTTCTTTAAAACAATGTACAAGGTTTGTTACTGATAGGACACCATCCTGACGTCACACCCAAACAAGAAGTGTTCCCTGCTGAGAAGAGTCTATGGAGTAAATGTCAACTTTTAAGTCGTTAGCATGTCGCAAGATCCGTGGTAAGCATATTTAAGACAGCCATAATGAATATATGTCATATAACATTGGATAACGTAGTGAAATCCGTCTTCAAATCTATGTTTATGTTATTAACTAGCTAGATAGCTTACGTATGCTACTAGCCAACTAAGTCGCCATGGTACTAAACGTTTCCCCGTATTATTCTTAGTTATAGTTCACACGATATGAATTGCAGTGCACTTTTACATGTATAGTCACGTTGTTAGTTAGCTTAGCTAGCTAATGTGTTAACACAGAATATTACGTAGAATACATTGTCGTCACATGATGTACGTAAGGCAGAAAGGTCTTGTGATTTAGATTGTATTACACACTAAAATAACAGAGACCCATAAATATTAGCCAATTACACTGCTGCTGGATACATTTAATCCGCACATGAATTGGTCTAATAAAGTGTAGTATGTATGTATTGTTTTCAGCAACTTCCTTAGAACAGACATTTTTGTTAGGTGATTTTTAGGGTTAGGTTTTTAGCACTACATACTGTAGCTATACAAGGGATGCACCACGCATATGAATTGAGCCCCAACCTGGTTTTGTAGGTTACAGAATTATGATGCCACATGTCGTCTGGCCCAAGAGATTGCCGAAAACATCCATGAAAGAAACAGACAACAGAGGACTGGAGGGAATCCTGCAAAGGTTATTGTTGTTCTGAAATTGAACACATGTTGCATTAATTTAACTGCTATATTAGTACGTTTTTTTGGCCGTTTAAATGTACAGTTTAAATGTTCTGTGCAGATCAACATGACGCTTCGCGCGTCCCTACAGAAGCTGAAACAGAACATCGGTCAGCTCAGGGAGAGTCTGCTTCGGGCCTCGTCTTCCAAACGCATGTATCCTTTAACGACACTCTCTGGTCCTCCTAGTCATGAGACTAGATGGAATATACCCGGCACTGTGCACTTGGAATATACCCGGCACTTAGTGACGCTGCAGTTCCGTTGAACGTGAGGGGCCTGTAGAGGGCAGTGTTTAATAAGAAATTGCACCTATTCTTCCACCTTCAAGAATTTGGGGTTTTGTGCTGTCTCTTTGGTTACAGATTAATTACAGTAATAAGAGGCCTTGTCAAGGTAATGCCTGACAGTTGATGGGTTTAAATGATAGGTTATGTTTGACTGCAATCTTGACCTTAACACTATTGCTCCTCTAGAATGCAGTCGGAAGCCGACCGGAGGCAGAACCTCGTGGACGACTTGGTCACTAGGGACAAGCAACTCAACGCTACATTCAAGGGTGAAGTCACAGAGTCCGACCCTTCCAGGTATTTCTCCTTCCACGTTGAGTATACATGAGTCGTTGTCATACACAACCACAGCTAATTATGTAGCATTTTAGCATACGCCACTCATTGTAAATGGACGTTAGTTATAGGCAAGTGGAGATGAATCAAGTCCCATCATGCCTGAAGGCAAACCACCTTTTTGTATCTGCCATTGCTGCCAATTAATCGGATAAGTCTTGACAATGTCCCAGCCCAGAGGCTCCTGAGGTTCGAACTGATCCATGGTTGTCTTTGAAGATAAGTCACCGGTCACTAACTTTGTGTGCAAAGAAAGTCTTCAGACTTTCATATAACCTTTTGTTTGACCCCCCCCACCCACCGGCGCCATCGGATGTCTGGCTCCGTAATTTTGCAGGGTGCCGGGGGGGGGGGGGTTTGGTTGATTTCTGAATGGCTCCGTTTCTCATTCATCAAGAGTCTTACCGCACTCGCACTGGTGATCACACGCTTGGCACCCCCTGGAACCAGCACCCTGAAGCTTGATGAAACATTTCAGAGGTCAGGTGAAGAAAGTGCGACCAGAGCTTCATGAGTTTACAGTTTATCACTCTCCACTGAGCTCATATCCTTATCCCGTCATCCTTGTCCGCCAATTGGCCAATCTAAGGGCTGGACGTCACTGGCTATATCCTGTGTTCTCGTATGATTCCTAATCACATTGACAGCTGTGCCCAGGACCTGAGCGGGGGGGTGGCTTGGGAAAGTGGTCGTTACTTAGTGTCAGGATTGACCTACGTCAACCCAGGTGACATGTATTTGGACAGCTGCAAAGGGAAATGAACGGCGTTCACTTGGTGGTTACCACATGGACTTCCTCTTTTGGGTTTATGTCGGTGAAATGAATCCCGGTCAAACGTGATTTATTTGATGAAATGTTGGTCTTTTAATGGCCGCTGAGATGACACAGAGGTTTTAAATGTATCACATTAACGCACAGCAGGCCTTATGCTCGACGTGAAGTGGCTTGGAATGGCCATGTGTGGTAAAACTAGACCTAATTATCCAGCGAGCAGTCTTTTGAAACTCTTTCCTTACTCGCCCGATCGAAGCTGCTCTTTTTTGACATGTTTTACAGACTTTTTTGTCAGGATTGATCCACTTAGCGTCTGAAAACGGGGAGGGAGGCTTTCATCTTTTTATAGATCCCGCACCCAATACGTTGGTGGCCCGTAACCAAATCAAATGACAGCATTTGAATTACACGGTCAGGCTTCCTGGTGTGATCTGAACCTTCAAGTTTTGGTAAAACCCAACTTCGACAGGGATGTGTGGCGGCAACGATTTGGCTGGAGGTCACTGGCCAGTGCGACTGCTTCTCAGTGTGTGGTCTCTGGGGCGTTTGGGAATTAGCTTTGCTCGGATAACTTAAGCCGTTCCATTTTTTTATATTATTTTTCCTGTGGAAAGGGGGATAAGGAGGCTTATCTTATTAATGAAACAATACATCTAAGCGAGATTAGCCACCAATCAAGCCAAAAAAATGGGACATGGCGCCTCCATTTTGAAGGCTCCGTTCACCTTTGACCCCTTGGAACCACCTTACCACCCCTTTTCCCCCATTTGCTTTCCTCAATAACCTCTCCTTTATATTTGCTCGCCCCTGCCAGAAGTTGTAATGAGTTAAATCGGCCCTGGCCGAATTAGACCCTCGGGGACCTATCTGTTGGGTCCTCTGCGGCGTTGGACTGTGACGCAGAGTTGTACAGAGATGTGCCTGATTTAGTTGGCGGGCCCCAGTGGGCGGTTAATTGGATAATTCTTTAATCTTCACACGACGGAAGGAAGTGGAGAGCAGCCGCGCGGTAGGAAAGTTACCAAACAAGTCAGAAAGATTTCTTGAGCGCTCACTGCCCACCTCCTTGCCTCCCACCAGCCTCCGCTACTAAGTTAGAAAGGGAAAGGGTCGGGTCTGTGTCCCATTGCTTTCCCAAGTTCCTCACTTCAGAGTAGTCCTTGGAATGGTGGGCGGATGTCAATGACATAGCGCCGCCATTCTTGACACCTGAAACTAAATCATTTCTCCATTATGTAAAGCCATCCGGTATACATAATTTGTATTGTATCGCACTGTTACTTAACCTGCTGCTATTGTGCCTTTTTAAAATTATTTTTATTAATAATTTGTATCTTTTTGCTAGACTGCCTAAGTGGCGAAGAGTGAATGTCTCTTACTGAGTGAGTGACAGACTGAGTATCCTTTGTTGATAGTTATTGTTTCAGTGTCATTCATGAATGAAAGATAGAAGTATGTTTTTATGCCTTGACAGGCTCGCCAGCAATTGATCAGTTCTTATGTCTATTCCAGTAAGTTAGTAGATACTGGTAAGGCCTACAACTGGTTAATACACTGTTAAAACGGCCAGTGGCAAATGCCATACAGTTCATTGATGCTATTTGTGGTGGAGGTGAACTTAATAAAACATTTTAGTCTCTTTAACTGCATGAATATCATTCACGAATGGCCAATTAGCTGTAGAAACAGCCAGTGGCAAAACAGGATTTGTTCAGGGTAGACATCAGGCTATACTGATGACACCCAACAAATGTACAGCTCTGCGGTGTAGTGGTTAACCACAGCCTTCCACATGGGCAACCTGGGTTCTATTCTCGAGAAGGCAACGCTTTCTATTGCGGGCCGGCTGAACTAGGCTTGCCTGGTTCCTTGTTTTTTGATAATAGTGTCCAACACTAAATTTAAGATGTACCTGACACTGTCGCAAATGGACTTTTAGGAGATGCGGAGGCAAACACTTGAGTTTGAAGTGCCTGCTTCTGACAGCCAATGCATATCACCCTAAAACCCTGTCCAGCAAATAGCGCTCCCCCAACGTCTCCTGGAAGTTAATAGCAATCCTCCAGTCAGTCCTCCGCAGTCATCGCTGTCTGAGTTGATTTCCCAGGACCTGGAACAGTGTCTCGACGGACGCGGTGGATCCATTTGTACTCAGGGAGACATCCCGACCTAACCTCAGCGCACAATTAGGGTCTGAGACATCTCACACAGCATCTTCCCATTGACAGAAAATAGCTAAAAACCACACAGCAGTGTTGGGGCCATCCACATCCAGCATGACGCAGCGAGACGACACAGCTCTCTCGGCTGCGCTCGTGCAGGCGCAGGCTCGTCTGTGCACGAGTCAGGGTTAAACACGACTGGGTCCTTCAGGCTCCGTGCCTGTGTGCGATTAGTGTACACCGTTTACGCGTCGGACAAGCCGGCCAGTTGTTTCTACACAATAAACATATCTGCTTCCTCGTTTGGAAAGCCAAAGCCAAACAAGTAAATAAATGACTGTCGTCGGAAATGTCGTAACGTGTTCAGATCAGATGCAGTACTGGAATGGCTGATGTAATTTCTTGTTAGTGAGATTGCACGCACGTGTTCGTTGTGCCGTGTTTATTTGCGGCGACTACGGTTTGACAATAGTCGTCATCGCAAATGCGCACCCGCGGCCCTGGTGAAAGACCCCTACAGGGGGGTTCATCTGTTGTGGTTGGATGTTCCCCAGGTCGACCTTGATGTCGGGGGCAGGGGGACGCGGCACGGCCAACCCCTGGCTGATCGATGAACCGGAGGAGACTAGGGGGCTGGGCTTTGCCGAGATTAAACAGCAGCAGCAGCGCATCATAGAAGGTAAGGTTACACGATATTAAGCGAGAATGGCACCGTGTAGAACAGATCTGCTGATCTGTCATGTTGGGAAGGTGATGGTTTCAGCTCTATTAACTTGATATCCATCTGCGGTGTTCAGATGGTTTCACATTACTGACTTAATAGACCCTTAATCTGATCTCAGATTAGTGTGTACCTTCGGAGTGCTTTCTTTACCCATTAGAGAGGATGCTGAATTGAACTATGAACAGTGTTATTAGGGAAAACAGCATTACAATCTGAGGGGAACGCACTAACTCACATTCAGCAGTCGTTTTTCCCTGCTTCTCCTATTTCCTAAATCGTTCCCACATGCTCCCTTGCTGTAACATTGACGCCTTCCCACCATGCAGTTCACCTGACTCCAAACATGACACACTCTTCGTCATGTCACCATCACGGTGTCGTGCTGCAACCTGGCTATTATCACTTTGTCCGGCTGCGTTTAAACCACATTGCGGTATTCAGACCCCAGTGGGAGTTCTGGTTGGAAGATTGGGGCTCGTAGTGAGCAACCAAATCTCTTGTGGACCAGATTCCTGTGCCGGTGTCTGTCATACAAGGCAAGAGGCTGTCTCTTCTCCTCCACAGTTATCAAACCCTATTATCTTTGACCCCACCCCGAAACACCTTCTTGATCCTGTTCAGTTTGCCTAACTATCTCTCTCTGTCAGAGATCCTTTTACGAGGCACGTCTACCCACTTCTGCAGTGTTTCTCCCTGTAGTTGATCCCCGATAGTGAATCTGGTCATACCTACACTCTGTGTGTTTGCTGTGGGAAATAACGCTGCCCTTAATGGCTTCCTCCTTACCATGGGCTTGCTGAAGACATTTCTTTCTACCTTTGGTGAATTTGCCATTTTTGTATCCATGTGTAATGTGCATTACAGTTTTAGCATTCAGGCAGACTGAGGTTATCCTCCATATTTGGGTAGATTGATGTGTGTTCTCTTTCTCCCTTACTATATAACACAGATCAATGAGTTAACCCGTGGTTCTGTCTTAACAGTGCAGGACGCTGGATTGGAAGCTTTATCCTCCGTCATTGGCCGACAGAAGCTGATGGGCCAGGAGATTGGCAAAGAGCTGGACGAGCAGAACGGTGAGTCGCAGCGTGTATTTGTGTCCTTATTAGTGCCCTGAGGAGACGGCGGAGGATTTCATATCATACATAGTTCGATCATCCGCTGAGGAGCGCTCTTAGCCCTTTCCATGCCACTACGTCGCATTAATCAAACGGCCGCTGGCCGTCGCCCACCGCCCAGCTGCTCTCGCTGACGGTTTTCATACCCTCCCCTACAAGAATCACGCGGGCATTTACATTTTCTCCGGAGGATCGGCCGTTTTGCATACGCCATAACCACTGCGATTATTTTGAACGCTTGGTTATTTAAAGCCAATCCAGTTTTACATTTGCTTCTGAGAAGTTGGTGTTTTTGACCCACTGGTCATCTGAACATACTGTAACTCGATAAGCGATTTGGCTTTAAAAGGACTTGTGCTCTTAAAGTCAGCTACCACAAGAACAGAAATACCCCCCCCCTTCCCAAACTCAGCTCCTTTCTAGGTGTCTTCCTAGGTTCTGACCTTTCAAATGAGTATTTTTCCAGCTGCATTCAACACTATTGCTTGCTCTCTAGGGTTTTTGCCTGAGTATCTCTAAGCCTCTTTGCTGCTGGTTTTGATTGAGTCCCCCTGTTCCTAAGGTAGATGGGGAAGGATGCATTTTGGATGCTACCTGCGTGTCTACTGTGGCAGTGACCTTTGTGTTCTTGTAGTGAAGCCTTAGAACAGAGCTGTGGTGGCGGGGGGGATATGAGCTCCTGATGCCCTGTTCTAAGGCATTTGGGGAGATGCGTTGTGCTGTCCTGGAGATCTGCTTTGAGGTAATAGCTCTGTCAGAATAGGCAGGCGGTGGGCAAACTGGTATGAATACATCATTTCTGTCTGTCTAAAGTGGATGGCGCTTTGGAGATGATTGGAGGGTTGCAAGATGGTTGTCTGTCTTTCGGTCTTCTGGCATTTGCACACTGTGTTGAAGTCAACTTGGACCGAAAATCATGTTCCGTAGTCAATCCACCATGGATACTGCCTGGAAAAGTCATACTTTATCTTACGGTTACGTAATAGCTATCAAAACTCCCATAAACCAACATGCTAGCTGACAACCTCTCGCTTTGTTCACCAGTACCCCCCAGATTTCTGACACCGAAATTAGTGGATTGCTAAACCATTGCTACTTATTTTTGATCAGCTTTGCTAATGTTTTCCATGGGAAAGTCTGCATGTAACCGCTAACGAAATAATGCAAAATTTTCCTTTGAAATTGTCGAATTAAGAGTCACAAAAAACGCTGTGATATTATTAATAATTTCAAACGTAGTTTTGTCCTCAAATTCTGTTGTTGCCATTGCTGACTTTAGTCTGAGCTAAGTGAGAGTGAGGTTTTGACGCTACTTCCCGTCCTTTGCTGTGGGACACTGCAGTGTCATCAAGCAGGATCGAAACACTATGTGTCTATATCTTGTGCTGCTGCTCGATTGAGAAACATACTAAACTGTGTCTACTAAATATCTTTCTATGTGAAAAAGTCTCTAGTATAAAAGGGCCATGTAAGCTACCTTTGATGACTCTTGTTTTATACAGTTCCATTGCACATTGGGATACTTGGCATGTTGACTAATTTGCAAGAACACCTATGGCCTAGCTATTTTCACTGGCTATTTTCACTGGCTATTTTCACTGGCTATTTTCACTGGCTATTTTCACTGGCTGGATTCACTGGCTGGATTCACTGGCTGGATTCACTGGCTGGATCCACTGGCTGGATCCACTGGCTGGATCCACTGGCTGGATCCACTGGCTGGATTCACTGGCTGGAATCACTGGCTGGATTCACTGGCTGGATTCACTGGCTGGATTCACTGGCTGGATTCACTGGCTGGATCCACTGGCTGGATCCACTGGCTGGATCCACTGGCTGGATCCACTGGCTGGATCCACTGGCTGGATCCACTGGCCGGATCCACTGGCCGGATCCACTGGCCGGATCCACTGGCCGGATCCACTGGCCGGATCCACTGGCCGGATCCACTGGCCGGATCCACTGGCCGGATCCACTGGCCGGATTCACTGGCCAGATTCACTGGCTATTTCTAGTGCATCCTGAGAGCAGTTGCTGTACCTACTTCATGCGACATCCTGATGGTTTCTCCCACGCTCGTTGAAGCAAACACGGCCTTTTATTGTAAAACTGGTGTCCGGCTGTTGTTGCCGGTGGAATAACAGTGGCTGTCATCATAAAACTGCATTGCTTTGCCATCACATCACCCATTCTATACGGTTAGAGAGGGGAATAATTCCTGGTAATTGTAGAAATCGACTCAAACAGGTAATTGGGAACATCATGCCTAATCAGACCCAAGCTAGATATCTAGCTGATTAGCTAGTGATAAAGTCCCGGTCTCTGTGTGTGTAGAGGGGGGGGCTCCTTGGGCTAATAGGTTAATTTTAATGTCAGTTAATTAGTGTCTGCTTGCTGTTCTTGGCACGTCATGTGTCCAGCATTGAGCCATAACCCCGGATGCTAGACAATTATTATACCATCGGACTAAAGTGGACTTTTCTTTCTCCTGTCATGAACAAAACATGATTACATGATTTTTCTCTCCATTGAGCCGTGACTGTCCAGTAAAGCCGCATTTCCTGCGTTAGAATATTGATTTAAGCTTAGACTATATCCCAGTTACGTGGATGGCCCTGTAAAGTCATTACTGTATCTGTAATAAATCAGTGTGTATTTATAAATTTTTTAAAAACCTGAACGATCATATATTTACCTAAGCCTTCTGTGGCCCTTGAAATCCTCATTCTAATCATGTTTGTAACAAATGTAGATGCATAGCCTTGACTGCCTTACATGGTATTCTATAATCCAGCCCAGATTAACAGTCCTTTGTCTATGATATCCACCTTATAACATTGCAGTAGCCCAAAGTTCTATCCTATACAAAAACGGCATTGTATGCTCAGGACAATTTCAGTGTGTTATACCGTCACATATAGAGTAAAAATAATACCCACATTTTAGATCCCACTGGGCCTTTCAATAGTTTATTTTTATATGTATAAACCTTCAGTGATCATATAGGAGAGGAGGAAGCTTGACCCTGTTGGGATGTGACATTCAGATCAGGCCAAAGCAGTCATGTTTTTCTTTTTTTCCTTCTTATTATTGTTGTTCAAAACATTTTTATTATTTCAAAGTGTACCTAGCTATCATGTTGTGTGTTTTTTGAACACCAGATCTGAAACCTGGCCTTCACTAAAACCTGGCCCGTGATGGGAATCAGAGAGAGGGTAGCTACGGCTGTTTTAGCCTGCTCTGCTTCTACACTGCTTCAGTTCCACTGTCGACCGCCGTGTTTCTCTCTTTGCGTTTCTCTCTTTGCGTTTCTCTCTTTGCGTTTCTCTCTTTGCGTTTCTCTCTTTGCGTTTCTCTCTTTGCGTTTCTCTCTTTGCGTTTCTCTCTTTGCGTTTCTCTCTTTGCGTTTCTCTCTTTGCGTTTCTCTCTTTGCGTTTCTCTCTTTGCGTTTCTCTCTAGTGCATGGCGTCAGCGTTTCCAATGACCGGAGACTCCCAGCGTCTGAAACGGTCAACGTGAGAGCAGTAACTGAGAAGAATCTGAGGCTGTTGCCGCTACAGTGACCAAACGGAGCGTGCGAATGGAAACGTTAGCCCTGATACAAAGTGGCCTTGATTCTCTAGCATGTTGTCCCCATAGAGCACTCTACCCAAGAATCTGTTTTCTTTCGATAACAACCAACTCCAACACCTTGCCGTCTCAACTGGCTCTGTTCTTATTGATTTCATTGTGACGCTCAAGGTTCACTGGACGCCCAGCTGTTACTCACATGGTCATACACAGGCCGCCTCTCTCTTTCTTCGTTCTCTTCCACTGTCTTCCTTCTCCCTCATGCTCCCCCTCTCATCTCTCTTTCTTTCTCTTCTTCCTCGTTCTCCCTACACACAATTTCCTCTTGCCTACCTTTTCCTCATCTTTCTCTCGTCTTCCCTTTGTTCTCTTTCCCCTACCTAATATCTCCACGTTATTCTTTCCCCCCTTTCTGTTCTCACACTCCTTTCTCTCTTTTCTTGTCTGTTTTTCCTCTCCCTCTTTCTCCATTTCTTCTCTCTGCTCCTCAGACACCTTTCTCGGTGAGTTATGGGTAAGAGCTGAGGGTCCCAGGAGTGTGTTGGAACAGGTGGAAAAAGAGGATATGCCTCACGGCGTGGTGAGCAGGCTGGGGGGGGGGCTTCAAACCACTCGACTTAGCAACCAAACGGTCTGTCGTGCCTCACGTGCCTCGACGGTGACGGGATGGGAAGCCCTGATTGCCCAGTTGGAGGAAGTTGTATTAGTGGAGGTGAACAGGATTGAGACACACCCAGGATTACGGTGTTTTGTATGAGATGGCACCGGAAGGAATGCTGCTCTATCGAAATTAGATCATTTATATCGGTCACACACACATACTAGATCATCTACCTTGCTGCCAAACAGTTCGTGTACCTCCTCCCCTTATACTAACCACGGCGGTTCCATGAATGTTACTCCGAATTTGTCACGAGAATAAGTGTTGGAATGTTTTTCTTGCAGTGTTGTGCTTAAATTACTCAAATGATTGCTTCGAACAGCTGGTAGGTGGCACGCTTCTTGTATTGAATGACTAAATCGACAAGGTAGAAAGTAACGTGATAGCATAATGCCTTCCGAAAGGCAGGCAAAATGGGTTTAAAGTGAAAAAGTGGTGGACGCCTGTACTCTGTAAATTAGCATATAACCAGCTTGTCCTTTTTGAGTGTGCTCTTTTACCATTTGGGTCTGGTGGGGCGGTTTCTACTGATCCCGTCCTTTTGCAGTGTTTTCCTATAAATAGATTAAGCATTGTGCTCGTAGCCAGCACCTGACCTGAGTGCAGTGAAGGTTGCAGTTGGCTCCTTTTTGGGGAAGAACTTCAAGCTGGGGTCACTTCTGAAGGTGACCTGGATGAGAGAACAAAATGAACCCAAGGCCCTGGTTTTCTTCTAGCCTTGTCTTAGCAAACACAACTAATTTTTAATAGCAGGCTCTAGTGGATATTGAATTTTTGTATATGACACATAGTGAGTTGTACTTCAGCACAGTGTATAATAACAAAGAAATCAAAGATCAGTCGCCATTTGAATTAATAGGCAGTCCTCAATTCAAGCCATATAAAATAACTGTAATGTTCCTAGTCGGCCTTTTTCTGTTTATTCAGTACCTAAAAAAAGATAGTCATTGAAAGTTCCTTGGTGTGAATATTATTTATTATGTGTGTCATCAGAGAGTTTGCCACTAGGCTTTTCATATTTGTCGAATGATGCAGCCAAAATCTGTCATATTCTTATTTCAAATTCAATGTGGCAGAAAATGTCCCTGTGCGTCTAACTAAATGTTCTATTTCAACAAAATTGCTTTTTTGCTGCTTGAATCAACATTGTCAGACTTTACTGGTGTGTGTGTTTCTCAGCTTCAGATCTAGAACAATGACATCAGTCCTTGTCAGACTGGTATGAGTGACAGGCCGTCTTGTAAACATTGATAGGAGGCTTCAAGCTTTGCGGAGTAGCTTTACACCCCCACTTTGGTTAGTATAACCAGGGAATGATGTGTTTTAAACACATGCGCACGGACACACGCATGTTTAACTCCCAGGTCTGTCATTCTGCTTAGTATGGTTGACATGTGCTGATCAGATGGATGAATCCTTTATTTTCCAAACACACTTATTCACACACACACACACACACACACACACACGCGCCATTGATGTTATTTAATCAACATGAGTTTCCCGCTCAGCCAAGCCCCTCTAAACCTCCCCAACCTTTCAGAGGAATTAGTCACTGCACTTTTCCCCCCTTTTCTTCACCTCCTCTTATAAATAGACTGCGGTCCTGTGATGACTCCGGCGGAAGTCCTCTATATCCCGGCAGTGACCTCAGAGTGCCCTCCTGCCTGGCTATTTTCTGTTTGGCTAATAACACTCACAGTGAATTTGACCATCGCTAGGCAACTCTGTCCATATCTGTTTGTTGGAGGACAATGTTTTTCTACGGGAGTGAGCTCATTCGGAACAACCAGAGAGAAACAACACTTAATTTAGATCAAGTCCTTCTGGTGAAACATTTCGGAAAGATTAAAATGAGAAGACCGCTTTGAACCGATAACAAACCTTACGAAAACACCCAGTATTGTTATGTCTAATACAAAAGGTTGTTAAAAGGGAAACCATTTCTACATCTGAGTCAGTGATGACTTCAGCCATTCAGTGTCGTAATAGTGGCCAATGTTGTGTTTTACTGGGCTAGCCTGGACCCACATATGTTTGTACTATACTGTACAGCAAACCCCCTCCCCCCAAGGATTTGTCTTTGTAAAGAAGAATTTATGCTGGGAAGAAAAGGCTTATATTGCTATGACACAGCCATTAGTCTATTATTTCCTGCTAATTATTAGATCATTGATTTGCCGCCATGCTAGGAGTGTCATGGCAGGCCTGGGGATACTAATGATTTCCAAATAAATAGTGGAACCCGGGAAGATGGTAACATTGTGTGTCGTTCGATAGAACCTCAGCAGGACCGGTGACATCACCGGCGGGGTGGTCAAGTCTGGCTGTGGAGAAAAGAGCTCTTGGTCACACTCTTCAGAGAAACAGTCCCGCGAACAAATAAATAGACGCTAATGGCGGCGCTCGGCGGAGTCGACGATTGATTTATCACCTGTCCTTTGCGCTCCAGCTGCGAGCCAAGGTTAGGGTGGTAGGGTAACACCTTAATAGGGCGCGGGGATGGGATAGGAATTGAGGGCCTGGTGTCGGTGGCTGTTTGTTGTCGGAGATCTGACCAGTAGCTTCAGTGAGTGAGAATGGCCCGCTGATTTTTTTTTTGCCAACTGTATTAAGTTGGAAATGTGTTTTGATATTGGCTTATCTACATTTTAAGGGGTTTTAATGCACATGCTTTTATTTTTGTTTGACCCCAAGTATGTTTTTTCAAAAGGTTATTAGGCCTCTGCTTTGGTCTGACACTGGACTCGCTGTTCATGATGAGCTCGTAGCTAGGATGGTTAACCGTATGGTTAATACCTGCTGTGTTCCCTCACGTGGCCAGTGTACATGCAGTTAATGGAAACTGACCGTACTTTGCGGTTTAATGCACATTTGTAGCTTCCAGGCGTATCGTTATTAACAGGCCTAATGACTCAACGTGTCAAGTCAGTGCTACCGCTTGCTTGTTACACCCCATGTCATTGAAGACTAGGTATTATTCAGCTCCCGTCACACTACCGTTTTCCACAAACGACTCTCTCCGTCAAAGGCGATTTTTGGAATCCCTCCTAACACTGTATGTACATATTTAGTTGCTTCCCTTTGAATCTGGTGTATAGGTCAGGAGGTCACTCCTCTGGATAACGGTCAGGATTTGGGAAGGGTAAGATGACCCTAGACTGGTGGCTAGGGAGTGCTTCTGCTTCTTTAACTGGGCTCATGCCCACTCCGTGACTGTGACTCTCTGAACTGCTGACTCAGGTGGAAAATCTTTCCGGAAGGGTCCTGGGGTCTTGCCAGAGGTTTGTGGACAGAACTCCGGGTGAGAAGGTGGTGGGAAGCACAGGTCTTTCCACATGCCGTCGTTTTAATAGCCTTTGTCTTCGGGGAAGGGACATTTGAAGTTCCGCTTTCTGAATCACACTGCAGTTACGCTGCGCTCGTGATTTTTGTCGAGAACGTCCAACACTAACAAATGCGATCAAGTTGTAATTGAGCGAGGCCTGGGTACAACCAATCCTACGGGAGAAGCTGATTGAAACAACGTCATTATCTGTGAATGTCAGTGTTGCCGACTAGCGCTTTCGCTGTTGCGGAGGTCAATTCCAAGCCCTACCCATTCATAATGACAGTGCTCATTGATTGACTGACCAAATATTGCCCGTGCGGGAAAGTTCTAGATGGGGCCCCCTGTTGTACAGATCTGCACTCGGAAAACCTGGGCACAATCAATCATGTTCCATCTCTTCCTTGTCCTACCCTGTGGTGGATGAGTCCGTCTCTGCCCGGGGGGGGACAGTGTCACCACTCGGTAACAAAGACGCGGTGGAAGGAGATTCAGGCAGGGGCGAGTGACCGCGACCGCTCCGTGATGAATGATGCGCCGTTTGCGACCACTCGCAAATTTGCATGTGGGAACCCAATAGGGTAATGGTGGTGAAGGTAGCTTCATCCATCAAGTCTTAGCTTAACTTTTCTCAGTTAGATTGAACTTCATCAATCACGTCCACTTAACTTCCCCCCCCCCCCCAGCGTGAGTAATTCTTTTCTCTACTTTGCTTGTTCTCTGACATTCCTTGCACCGTCTCTCCGACAGAGCTTAACTTGCCGTTCCCCCCCGGTTTTGCCAATGGATAGACTCTTTTCACCCCGCGGCTGCGGCTTGTTCCGTGACTCTGCATACACGGCCCTAGTTTGAGAACGGTTTGCTAGGAGTTCGTCCTTTCTCAGAAAGGGTTTGTGACGGTGGTGTGAGGAGGTCAGAACAAGATGACAAAGACGTGGATCAGAACTCTGACTGATGTGCTAAAGAGTTTCCAAATTTGGCGCAAGAGCATATAGCGATGAAGTCATGCCTTCTCATGGGATTCCAAGCGCTGGAGCTTTTTCACGGTCGGGTTGTAGGTCCCAGATCAGCTTGCCAACTGCTATGGTCACTGGCTTGACTGCACATGACAGCACAAACAGATCCGGGACCAGGATGGTGCGGTAGTTCTACCTCGGCCCTGAAGTGATGTAAATGAAAGAGATATGAGAGTACCAGTGCGTGGACTCTCTATGCCAATGCTGATTTGAGAAGAAAAGCCAAACATTGCAACTAGTGTCTAAATGTTTCCTTGTGTGGCTGGGTTGGATATGGGCCAATGGGCTCACGTATGCTCCAGCCCCACATTCAACAGCATTATTTAGTGACACCTGGCGTCAGCCTGGGATTTCCCGTGTGTTATAATCTTTAGAACAGTTGTAGATCGCTGTATTGCTGTCTATCGCCTCATCTCCGTCACTTTCCATGATTCCTCTGCCGTTTGGATTGGAAAACCAAGAATACACAAAGAATGCACAGACTTGGATGTTTGAAACGAAAGGCCTTCTTAGCTTGTGCACACTGCCGTTCACCGTTAACACACTCAGCACAGAAGAAAGCTTTTGTATTTGTTTTTGTCTTTTTGCGCACAAAAGAGGAGGGAGTGATTGAAAGAGTTCTGTTTTTTCCCCTCTAAACACCATGAAGTATGTAGGAGATATTCCTGCTGCCGATCCAGGCTGTGGTCTCGTTTGGTGGATCTTGGCTTTAATTCACAGCAATACATCTGGAACCAAAGTGGTGTTCTGCTCATGACTGTCCATAGCCACACACACACACACACACACACACACACACACACACACACGCGCGCGCGCTTATTAACTGCAGAAAATAGGCCCATATTAAAAGGCCAATAGCAAGAATTCCCAGACACTAGGACAGCAACGTGATCTGTGTGTATGCAAACAATGTGACCGGAAGGAGGACAAAATGAGACCCGGAGAGGGTGATTTTTACACCTTCAAACTCGCATTCTTTGTCATGTTTCAACAACTGTATGGAAAATGTCTTAATGTTTTTCCAACCCAGATGTATTTTTTCTTTCTCTGTGCTCCTCTCTCAACAATGTCAGTGCACTGAGTGCAGTTGTTACATTGCAGAGACAGACAGGTCCTGGCACATATGAAAACATGAATAATAGTGGTGTATGTGAATGAAAACATAATAAACTATCATTTGCTGCGGAATATACACGAGATGACAGATTAAAAGCAAGCTGTTTTTAAAACACACTGAGGAATGAGAGTGCATCAAAAATCCGGCTAACCCTAATTTCACTTAAGTGCTAATTTCACCTTTTGACACAATGTGCTCGATTTTAATGTGGCTTTGTTTTCGCCTGCTTCACTACTAAAGAGTGAACAGCTCTGAGAAAAGAGAATGGGGAAAAAAAAGGCTTGTGTTTATGTATTGCTGGGTCTTCCTTTATAATGGGTCACGGATTTCCGTAGAATTAGGAAAAAGACGCCGTGGAGCCCTGTGGATCCAATGACCATGAGTCTGCTTTAGAAAGGAGTGGCAAAGTCTTTCTGTGGCAAAATACTGATAGCAGAAACGGGTTTCCACTCTATTTTTCTGGGGATGTTTTTGGACTAGCTTTGAAGGGGTGAATGTGTTTCAAAGATCTTTTAAAGATTTAAAGGGGCTGTAAACTATAACTGGATTCCTCCGCCGGTATCTCTAAGTCCTGTTACCCATTAAGTTATTCATCAACCAGTGGCAGTTGTCGATCCACCCAATTTTGATGTGGGTGAAAGTGGTGACTACGGAAGAAGCCCAGTGGTTTAATGTTGGTCTGACACGCATACACAGTAAATGCAGATTGTGTCTTACCGACGGAGACACCCCACAGCAGCAGACTGGAACCAGGGCAGGTCGTCAGAGGCTGAGGTGTTGCCCGGCTCCAGCTCATCTGCACCTCGTCTGTTTCCCGGCTGCGCCCCAGATCACATCCAGATGTCGCCGAGCTCGTAGCCCAGGCTTGGGCCCAGAATCAGTGGGAGAGGCTCCTCGGGTCCTCCTCACAACAACCACATCCAGATTGCCTGGCAGTGGCACGCTCTTTCGCAAGCTATCAGTTCTCCATTTTATCCTTTGGAAAAACAGTCTAATGAGCAGTAAAACTATTTTAAATATGTAAGGAAAGTAAATGATTGATTTCACTTGTAAGCTCATCCATGCACTTAAGAAGTTGTTTGTTTTTAATGGAGTCTTTGTTTGGAAATGTACTTTTAGTCATTCGCAAAACTGTTTCTTTGAATAATCTGCCTTTTTAAGCTTTCTTTAAATGACATTGAATGGTCTTAGCTGGCATTTCGGGGGTTTTCCCAGAGGGATGATGTCAGACCTCTGTACCTCAGTCAGACGATTGGGCTTTATTGCCTATTAAGGATAAATCATACTCTAGATGTGAACCAATCCCATTTCTTGTGCAGTGAGATGGTACATGGTTTTTATTGTCATGTCTGATGAACAGTCTACATTTCTGCTTCACTTCGAGTTACATTACAGACGATGCTCCAAAAAGGGACCCCTAAATGGGATACATGTTCTCAGTGGTCTGAAATTAGACACTCCGCAGCGCCACTCCGGAGGCCGTGTGGATTTGCATCATTTTGGGTCGGATTGCATTTTCTCTGCCAATTGATTTCCTTGCCTTTCAAACCTGGTCTCCGAAGGATTACGCAGACTGTTTTACGTAAATCTTAGCCAGACGATTTTGAAAGATATATTACGTTAAGTAAAAGTATTAATCCAGAAAAAAAAAAACTGCAGACTGTTTTGAACCCGGATCCCTCTGCTCCACTGACAGGTGTGCTACCCACGTCTCTAGACAGGAACTTATGGAGAAAGGGGCTGAGTAGGGGTTTTACAGCATTCATTTGTTTTAAGTCATTTTCTTTCAAATCTTGACCCAAACCGTAAACCCAGTGCTGCGATATCTAACCTTAACCCTAACCTTAACCCAAGTGCTGTGATGCCTAAAGTTAATCTATCTGTAACGTTAAAATGTATTCAGAACATATTCTAGCGACCTTGGTAATGCTGTTACTTGTTCTTGGTATGCATGCCCTATCTGGTGCAATGGGTAGGGAGACTGCCTTCCGATCCAAATGTAGCCAGTTCGAATCACGAACTATGTGTTTTGTTCAAATTGAATAGCGTCCGTAACACTTTCTACGTTGTAATAGCGTTCGTAAGTTATGTTACGTTTTAGGTATTTCGTAATGTGTCATATGTTTTGGTTGCGCATTGTAATGTAACGTAACGTAATATATCCTACGTAATCGTATTGTCCTGAGACCACGCTGTGCCTTTAGACGTGCACCTTTTCTTAAGGCAGTCCTTTCATGTGGAGCGTACGTACCCCTGTGCACGTCCTGCCATACCGTTTGGTTTCCGATCAAGCAGTTTTCTCAACCGGAATGTCACGCTACCAACATAAATTACACTTTTGAGTGTCCGACCCACCAGATGGAGTGGCTAGAGCACGACGAGGCTAGGCAAATTGTCCGACGTTACTCCCACCACCTCCATGGATAGCGCTAGGCAATTGCACCGCCCTCTTGGGATTTGATCCCTACTTGCTTGCAATGACAGAGCTGCATTGCGTGGCAGTGTCTTAGACCGTTTCGCTACTCGGGAACCATCGTTATCTCTTTCAATCCAAACTGTCCTAAATGTTGTAGCGTCTCTCTGTTACCCCCCACCCCCCCAACCGGAGGCCTGGCTTCATTGCAGATTGTCGCTTGGGTAAAGGAAAGTGCATTAGCCATTTGGTGAAATTGCTATTTCTGCAGGCACTGTCCCTTTGGCAGCGGGCGAAGGATTCCCTGTGATTTAATGTTACCCTGGCCCTGGCTCTGCTCTCGCTGGCTAAGCTTTGCTGGCTAAAGCGAATGACAGCAGGAACAAATCTCCCACTGTTTACTTAATCGCTAACCGCTCCGATTTTTGAAGCCGCATCCAACAGTTTTGGAACGGCTGCTGCCGCGGGAAGTCCAAAGTGCGAAAGTACCGCCTTGTCTTCTCCCTCGCGTTGGGGTACCACGGGTCACCCCGTGTAACGAGTGGAAGGACTTACACTCAGCCACCACTACCTCAACCCAGTCCGACAGATGGTTTCAATTACATCTAGGGGGAAGAAGCACGGATCACACTTTCATCTACTCGCCATTATTAATGGCGAGTATATTCAATGCAGAAATAGTGTTCCATGCCACACGCATGGTTCCACATGGGGAGGTGGGATAAGGGAACTGTCCGGGTTCCTGAGTGAGAGGTCAGCTGAGAAGGCAGCAGGCCTGTTGAACGGTATGGGATTGCGTTAAAGGGGTATTTCATCTTGGTTGCACGTGAAACCTGGCAACGTCATACTGTACCAGTCAAATGTTTGTACCCACTTACCCATTCAAGTGAATTCTACTGAATGTAAATGCTTGTATAGCTCACGAAGACATAAGTGGCTGTAGAATGTCTTGTATTTGTGTTAGTCCATCCACTCTATGGCTGGACTATGGCACTCAATGCATGGGTCAAAACTCTTTAACCGAAAAATAAATGTATTTGTTGCTAGGACACATATTATCTGTGGAAAGTGACATATAACTTGCAAAAACGTCACCGCGGGATCTAACGAGACATTAAGGCAAAGGAGCCTGGGTATGGGTCACTGTCCGCCGATATTATCCATAGAGTGAAAGGCAGAGCAGAGGGTTCAGTGCTTTGGAAGAAGTAGCCAGTCTAAGCAGACAGCAGGGATTCATCACGTCATTTGTCAGAGCTGATGCAGAGAAACGGAGAGGGGGAGTGAAGGAGAGAGGGTCTCTTCATGTTGTAATTGGGTAATGCTTCATTAGCGTCTCAAGTCTTCGGTGAGCTTTGAAGGGCGCCGGTCCGTAAGTGAGACATTTGATGAGCCGGGACTCCACAAGGTTGTTCGCCGTCTCTGGTCGGGGACCCATTGAATGTCTCTTCTGGCTGCGCACATTATCGTTGGAATTAGTGTGCTTGGAATTATTTACTCATCTGTAAAGACACCTTGGCAAGCACATTTAAAGGGCTTTGCTCTTGTTAATAGCCATTTGAAGTCCGTGGAGTCTGTCAGACCAGGATCATCAATTTGTACTAAAGCCTCAGTGTAAGTTGGGAATTTTGCAATATTTTCCTCTGGTTTGGTTTCTAAGATTTACAATTAGACCTTCTATGACTTAATAAGTCAGATCGTACTGTCATACTGTAGACTGGGGTGCTTCTAACTTCTCAAGTTCTTGCGCTTCTCAACAAGTGTTTGACTTCCCCTTTTAACATCACTCATGTGTGATTTTGGCCTTAAAAACCCTACTGCCATGACCCAAGGCCACCATCAGCCTCACATAAACCACAACTTTCCACCAAGTATTACAGCTCTTATGGAAGCCTCTGTGAAAGAGGAAAAGCAGTCATAAACTTCAGTTGTGAAATGATTATATTCAACTGTGCCGAGTGTCAGAGGACTGCGCTTCCCAGGAACGGCTTTTGAAACGCTTCAAAGGAGGGAATCCTTTGTCAGGACATTCTTTTTGATCTATTATCTGATTGCCAGGCTTGTGTATGTTTAAAATCAACCAAATGAGCAGATAGTGCCAGTGATAATAGCACGGTGAGCTTCAAAACCAGTTTTGCCTCACAAATGAGCTGTTTTAGCATCTTTTTATGTGGCTTTCAGTGTTGCCTCAGATCTACGGACGAACACGCCCAAACCATTTGATCTGGCATGCTGTCTAATCGTTCTCATCTGTTGTGTTTTTCGCTTAACACTGTTTCCATTTCATTTCAGGCCTTTGCCTCCGTTCTTCAGTCAGGCTGTATCTCAAATATCTACATGAGGTGCGTAGATCCGTGTTAGAGTTTAGAGGAGAAAGGCCGAATATTCACCAGCTATCCATTAATCGCACATTGCTCTTGGGCCCACGACATTGACAGCATGTTAGAAGAGGAAGGAAAACCTGCTTTGTAACTCCGATGTTTGTTGTGGTCTCGCATTGTGGACATGTCTTTTTACTTTCTCCAGTCCGGTGCACTGACTGGCGTGTATGGCTGGTAGCTTATATTCCAAATGGAGCAGTGGACTTCACAGGGTCTCCCGGCACTCAATCGTACTTCAACTAAAATCCTAATCCCTCCCTATACCAGCTTTTGTTAGCATGTTTCTTTGCCCGGAACAAAAGTCGTGCGAAGCCTAAGGCACACCTGTGCAATACGCATGCCGTCTGACCAGCATCTTGATATGCCACACCTGTGAGGTGGATGGATTATCTCGGCAGTGTGCTCACTAACACAGATTTAGATTTGTGAACAATAAGTAAGAGAATAGGCCTTTTGCGTACATAGATAAAGTCTTAGATCTTTGAGTTCAGCTCATGATAAATGGGGGCAAGAAGTGTTGCCTTTATAATTTGGTTCAGTGTATTTTCCCATTTGTTTGGTATTTTGCATAGAAAATGTATCTACATTGTGTTTCCATTAAACAGACTTGATGAATATCTGCAATAATAAAAAGTGGTTAGTGTTTCAGTTGTACATTTAAGCAAAGGTTTACATACACAGCCCTGATTTGCTTATAGGAATTTCTAGAGACCACCCTCCTATAGCCACTAGTTTATTTCAATCAAATCACTTTTGTGAAGTCACATAGTAGACCGAAAGTTCCATCCCACCTGAGAAGGCTGAAATTTGGTATTAGAACTGTTTACATGACATAACAGGTGATGCTCTTTGTGTTTTTCAACTGTGTTGTGTTGATACACTATACTGCTTTGATCTGTACATTGTGCTGTTTCTACCTTGCCACCAGTGGGCAGTAGAGGAGATGCCACCTGAAACTGTCCAAGCTGTTTTCCACAACCGTCTTTAGTTAGGAGTTTCATTAAATCTCTCATGTATGTCTCAAATCAATCGTTACTAAGCTTTACTTGAAAGCACTTATTTCGTCACTGCTTCCGACCACTTGTACAACAGCTTATAAACCCTTATTAAAAATGCAGCTTTTAATTAAGGCTGAGGTCAGGCAAAATGTCTCATCTTTAATTTTTTACTCTTTAAAAAGATAATGTAACTGACAATAAAAATCGAATGGATAGTGTCTTGGAAAAAAAGTTTAATTGGCTTTGTTGCATAAGTGTGGTTATGCTTGGTTCACTGTGTTCCACCTTGTGGAAGCACATGTTGTTTAGAATACAGGAGTAGATCTCTTTGGATTAGTCTCTTTCAACCTAACACACGTTCATTTTACAGTTTTATCACATTTCTTTGCAGAAGAATACCAGCTCTCCTGTGCACATGCCAGTCCACATATTTCTCTATTGAATTGCGGTCCAGGTTCTGACAGGGCCACTTCAAGACATTTAACTTCCTTCTTGCAAGCCATTCCTTGGTGGATTGGCTGTGTGCTTTGGATCATTGTCAAGTTGAAAGGTTTCTTTCATTTCCAATTCTCTGACAGAAAACAGCATTGTACACGCCAAAACGCTGTTCATCGTCTCCTCTGTAAAAGTACCTTGTCCCCACTGAACTGAGGCACCCCCATAGCATGATGCTGCTGCCACCATGCTTAACCTTATGATGACAAATTACCATTGTACGTGATTTGGAAAGTGATAAAGTTGACTTATTTCCAATTGTTACAAAAAACGAAGGAAATAACAAAACGGCCTCATCAGTATGCGGTAGCTTACATACCGAAGTCCTGTGTTTTAATAAATTGACCATTTAATAATGATAATGTAATTGAGTTCCATTTAGCTAATTAGTCTATGCCAGACATTTCTCTCAGTATATTTCATAATGTGGAAGGAGAATAGTGTGCCAGAAGTCAAATTAATGTGTTATTATTACAGGGCAACCAATAAACGTCAGAAGAACCAACTCAGTATTTGTAGGATCTGATTTACAAAATGATTCACTGTCGGTATGTTTTGGAATAAATCAAATAGGTACGGTTAGTATTGATGCGTGGTCTAATGGCTAGATCACACCTGCAGTGTCCGCGCATTTTGTTACAGCAGCAGCCGTTTCGTTTTGTGTGGAACCCTGTGTTTGCTAAACAACGTTCCGTTGCAGAGGCAGTGGCAGTACAAAAGTAGGAAAGGCTCATCGTTAAAACAGTTGTACGCCTAAGAGCCTTCTCTTATGTAAAACCAGGCCCATATCATAACATTTGGAAATAGAGTAATTCCATAGTATCTTTATGCTCCTATTGATGAAATGCGTAGTTCTCACATTCAGAGAAGTTATCTTTTTTTTGTCAATGTCGGGTTGTGGATTTGAGAGCGGTTTCTGGGAAGAAGGAAAGTTATGTCAGTGGTAGTTTGGTAATTTGTTTGGTGCCTCTTAGGAGGTTTTCCCATTCCGTGTACGTGATCCCCGCCTACTAATTTTCCTCAGCGGCAGCGAGTGCGTTTGTGTAATTATACAACATCTGCAGTCGTACTTCAGCCAGCGCTCATGCTCACAGCTGTGAGGAGGATTGCAGCGCAGTGTTTCCCCCCGAACCCCTCTGCTTCTCACTAGTCTTCCTGTGTACGTATTTCTGTAAATGCCTGTAGATAAATTCCATCTGTACGCAGCCTACGGTAAGTGGGTGTGTGTGTGTGGTGAGTGTCTTGGACAGGAAGTTGTTTTACTGTGTCTGAACATTTATTCTGGCCTGAGCTGAAAACTCACAAACAGCCCTCCCATGAACAAAGTTTGTTAGTTTCTTCTTTTTGTTGGTGAGGGACTGATGCCACACTAATCATCTCACCCCTCTCTTTGTGTTTTCACGGATTTCACACCGGTAACGCTCATGATATGCCAATGTCAAGATTATAGTTGGCACCTGGCTTATGTGTCTTCTTTTCTTTTTCTGGCAATTGTGTCTAGCCATATCCTATATCAAAATAATTTATCAGGCCAGGATGATTTATAGAAACATGCTGTCATATCAAAACAAATGCTGCTTTCAGAAAGGGAAACGACAAAATCAGTATATTTTAAGATGCCTAGATTATTTCACTTTGTGACTGTTATCTTAATCTTTCGATGAAGTGCCGTTGAACTTTTACCAGCCAATGATATCCCTATCAGAGGTGTTCCAGAGTTGTCAGGATCCAATCAAAACTTTGACCCCTGTTCACATCATCATTTCAGATGCACTCTGTTGACGTCTGGGAACTTGGTGCCCTGTGACATGTAAGGAGACATTCTAAAGTGCAGTTTTGCTGCAGGATGATGCAAAGGCAACTCTGCTAAAACGTTTTTTTTGTAATTATGTCATTTCAGTTGGCTGTCCGGGTACGTTTTCTTCTCTGTTACCCTTTAACCTAATTTCAGACTCAGTCACTTCCTCTTGGTTGTTAGAAGACCTTCCCTTATTTGTTGGATTTGATTAATATTGAATATTAAAAATTCGGTATTTTGTTTCTCAAATTCTGTATATCGGGGAGATGAAGGACAGCTGGTGCCCAGTAAAATGAATCCCCCTCTCTGGACTCCACCTCATCCTGCACTGTTATCATCACGCGGATGGTGGCGCCTGACTCTGGACCCAGATGAGCGGAAGAGCGTCACATCCGGCAGCAATGAGTGTGCGTGTGCGTGTGCGTGTGCGCACGTTCCGGGTGAATCAGTCTCTGGCTTCAACATCAATGTCTGACCATTACCATAATAACTTATTGCCAGTCAGTCAGTGACTGCCAGGAAGTCTTAATGCTTGGACGCTCCGCTCCTCTCCACAGGAGAGCGAGTGCGTAAGTTGGTCCAGATTTATTTTGTTGGTGAAAAAGCAACAGTCCTCAGGGTTGGTTTCCAAATCGTCAGTGACAGCACCTACAAGCTGTTTGAACAGGGCCGTGCGATGCTGAGACAATCCAGCTAGGTGATGCCAGAACCTGGTGGGTAACAAACGCTTATTCCTTTCTGAAAAATCCCCCCCTTCCTGTTATGCTAGTGCTATGGTCATTTAGACATGGGGAGTTGGAGAGAGTTGTTTGTTGTGCTTTACAGTTTGAAACATTCAGATGTTTAACTTCATCACTTTAAGTTATTCACCACATTTCCCTGGTAATGACTTTAGTTCCGTTTAGTTGATCTATACGCAACCACTGTCCACCAACAGAATAGAAACATTTCGTGGAGAAAAACGTTCTCCACTGTGTACAATATTACTTTTTAAGCTATAGTTGGGGTTTGTCTGGGTATTTTATTTGCTTATTCCAGCTGTACAATATATTTTTATTTTGCGACATCGTTTAAAACATTCCATTTGAGCTTAAATATATTGAAAAATGTCCTGGCTAATTTTTATTAATTAATCAAAATCCTTCTTTTTGTGAATGAAATGGAAGTTACTCATGCTGAATGTCCGCGGATCTCATACACACCCCTATCCTATTTTCTGACACCTTGTATTTGTTTTACCTGAAAGTGCATCTTGTCGAAATAAAAAAACCTGGGCTGATCCTGTTCAATGGAGAATGAGTAAATATGACACTAAACTGACCCTCTGGAGGTACAAGGGAGATGTTGCCCAATTTCAATGTAATGAGGTGTGGTGTTGGGTTCTGTTGGGTCCCTGCCCAGGATGGTCCCCCTACCCTGCGTGCCGGGCTTCTGGGTCTTTGTCTGCTGACGCCCTCATGCTCATCACGCTCTCATTGTTCAGGAGCACCTGGCTATGATGAGGAAATACTTGATGAATCCACTCTCTGGCAAGATTGTGGAAATGTACCAGCTGGTGGAGGGTGTCAAAGGCCTTGGTTTGGTTCTGAGATCCTGTCAGCATAGCCATCTAATACTACGCTTCCCTGTAAGCCTGACCTAAAGTTAGGATTTTTGTTATTTTATAAGAGGTATATTTTCCTTCAAGATGGTGTTCAAGATCGTCCGTGAGGCTCCAAGAACATCAGTGCTTTTACTTTAAGGATTTTCCCCCTGAGAACCAGAGCATGAATGACAGATGAAATTTTCCCAGGTGCTCATGACCCATCACTGAGTCATCCTGAAATGTGATCAGATCTGTGGTACTGGAACCCTTCGCGCTTCTCCCTAATTCGGTCCTGTTTCGCAAACACCAAATCAACTTAACTCCAGCGTGATTCTTCAAAGCGAGGGCCCCGGCACGTGGGGGAGGGGTGTAGTCGTCAAGGTGATCACCACAGTGACAGGCGTGTCTACGGCTGCTGTTTGAAGTGCATTCTTTCTAGACGGGGTCCCACCTTAAACAGTCATCCGTCAACTTGACGTTCATTTCTGGGTCGCGATGACTGACGATGACTCTTCTGGGTGAACGGTGGGGGACCTCGTCACGCTCGGCGGAGGGGCTGCGGAGTCGGAGACGACGCTGTGGCGAGACTAATCTACGCACATACCCGGAGGCACTTCAGAAGGACAGATGCTGTGAGGAAACGCGCGAAGACGCCTCAGCGCCAAGACGTTCCCGGGGAGTGTGTTATTGCTTAAGGAGACTGACTGACATACACTGCGGAGCACATAAGCGAAAGAACGCCCACACACATCTCCTGCCTGATGGCCTAAGGTGCCATTTGTCAATGCCTTTGTAGAGGTCAATTGATCCCATGTTATTTGTGTGTGGTGTTAAGCTAATCTATTCTACACGCTGCTTTTCAAATTAGTGCCTCGGAGTAGTTGTTCTCAACTGCTTGGGCCTTGGGATCCCAGTTGAACCAAGTTTTCACTGCCCAATAATAATGGAATTTGTCTTGTTAGCTAAATTTTTCAAAACAACCGTTCATGTCATGTTTATAGTAAATGTTACTATAATTTTGGACAAAAGAACTGACTCGCCATTTTTTTTTGTCGATATTGCTCACATTTTTTATGAATATTGGCAAGCTCAAATGTTTGAGACACAAAATAAATAGCACTCCTAAAACATGTAGTGGTACATTAAAAACACCACTAAAAAAATCCAGAAAAAAATTCTGGGAAGGATTTACTGAATGTAAATGCTCATGTTCATTATACTTGGGCCCATTCTTGCTACTTGGTATTAGTTGTTTAAATTCATGTTGATGTATTTTATCCACCGAATAAAGATACATAAAAAAACTGAACACCTGCAATCCATTCAAACTGGGATGAATAAAAATCTAAATAATTGGACAAGCAGTGCTAACCTGCCAAGTGTAACCTTTATTGTTATTATTGTTCACATTTTTTCATCATGAAACTATCATGTATAACAATGTCTCCAGGCCGAGTTCTAGGTTTTGGATCTACCACAGAAATCAAGGCATTTACTTGCCATCAGCTCTAAAACTCAATAGACACCCCATTATAAACGAATTAACCAATGCCTCTATGTTTTAGTTACTACAGTTGATGGTTGTTAGTAGTGCCTCTTTGCCCAAGCTTATGTAGACCGAAATGACTTGTTTCTGTTCATTTACTTACTGTTGGCCTGAGCTCGCCGTGAATCCCTTCGGGTTGTGCCGTCAGTTTCAAAAGTCATAAATCTAATCTGCTCGACCACCACCGCTAATCCTCTCTCATCAACTCGTCCACAGGTCTGTCTGTTCACAATATGCATCAAGGTGGTGGCAGAAAGGCAAAGAATGAGAAAACGGTGGTAAAGCGCAGCGTCTTGTAAATACTGTAATTGCCCTCGGCATTATATCATCGAGTGGAGTACGGCTCACGTTGTGCGTGCCAAGGGAAGTTCCAGTAACGACAGAACAGTGTTGTGTTTTGCTTGGCAACCCGGATCCTCTCTACCGTGTGGCCAATTGGTAACAATTGTGCTGGGTAGCTAGCTACAGGGGCTAGCTACCCAGGGTGTGTAGTGGAACTTTCTGCCTGTCAAATCCCCGAGAGAAATCACTTGGGTAAGTGCAATGGTACAAGTCCATTTGTGTTTTGAGAAACAAGCAGTGCTCACCATATCCCCATTTCTCTGTGTTACGGCCATGTTATTGAGAATACGGATTTATGACCTACGAGTGACGGGGCCTGCGGGTGGGGGCTTGTGCTACTCCATATTACGGTGCTCTAAGGGAAAGGACTCACAGCTTCTGCTTTGACTCCTCCACACTATACAGTGACAGCTCCTGCTGGTGATACTGGACTCCTATTGGCTCACAGCCTGGCACCACATCCTGAGCGGGCGTGGAAGGAAATCCCTCCCAGGGCGCTGCAGTGACAGATCCCAGCTCTTGAACCAGTGTTTCACTCAGTTGCGCTTCCCGCCCCTTGACAAAACTCAGTCCATTTCGTGACTTCAGCCCCCGCCAACGCCCCAGCTCTGCTCTTCTGCTTCTGAACAGCCTCCTAGCTTCTGTTAGTACCAGAACTTGAGGACGGCTCATGTTTACAATTGGAATTCGGATCTGGATGAACGAAAACCGGTAACGTTAGACCGTGACGTCACATCCTTAAATTCTCTGAGGTATTCAGAAGTGAGGCCTTATTTGTTTGCCGGCATGAAACCCAATTTGAGACAGCAGACATGGAGAATGACGCCAGTCCTCTGCTGTGCATCAACATTTGATTGCCAATAAAAAAATGACAGGACACGAAAGGAAGACACTGTCCATGACAAAAACGGTTCGGCAAAGTGTTGTTGGGTCTTCCAAAACAGTTGGCTTATACCGAATCTGAGGAATTTCTTCGAGAATGTTTGACACTAAACAACCGTTCCCTATATGCAAAAGAGGAATTCCCTCAAGTCTCTCTCCAGATGACGATATGTGATGTGAATTAACCTTTTGACTAGTGTCCTGAGACGTGAGGCTGGCATTGCATCTAAAGGGAATCATGAACATTGTTTGGAACAGCGTAATTATCTTGGACAGGAGATGATGGGACGCAGTCTAATCGACCTTACAGGAGAAAGCAACGATGTAGGTGATGTCATCGCGAAACTACATCTGTGTCCTATTGTTATCCTCTAGTTCCAGTGCCTTCCACAGTGTCATGTTGCTCTCGGAAGCACGCTGCAGGCATGGCAAATGCCAACATTCAGCAATGTGGTTGGGGATTGGGCTGTGTCAAGTGATGTCAATTGAGGCATGCTTACACCTTTCATCCTGTTCAAACCGTACGAAGAACAGGGACGCGGAAAACCAAGTAAATAAAGTAACCTGAAACAACAATCTGAAGTGAAGGTGCTTTCCTATTTTTTTATGTAGTTGAGAGAACAATCGAGAATTGAAAGTGTGAGTGAGAGAAAAGCAAGGTGACAAGGGGGCGCGCACTTTTAGCAGGACAGGATCATGCCAATTGTTTTGGTGTTTGGAAAGAAAAGTCTGTTCTTTTTTCTTTTTAGGGCTGTGAACTTGGCCTGTCAGTCGAAGCGTCCGTGTAATCTCAACAGCACTGCTGTCTCTGTCTTTTGGCTACCAAACAACTGGCCGCCCGGTCTTTTCCCCCAGGCAACCGGGCCTGGAGTTTTTAATTGTGTTTCTAGCCAAACAAATGAGATGACAATGAAAATATCGGTATCCCTTGAGAACTTGTTAATGGCATTTTCCCGCTATTTCTTGCGGAATGCTAAAACAAAAACATACAGTAGATATATTTGATTAAAGTAATTAGTAAGTGTAGCTGGTTTAGCAAAAACTTTTGGTCTCGCTATGATAGATTTATTTCCTCCTACAGATTGCTGTTTAAGGTTAGTCTGAATGTGTTTACACATTGGTATGTGTCTGAGGGAATATGTGCACGGAGAGCTCTCTTCATTAGACTTGTTGATGTGCTGTGCACTGCATAGTTAACTAGACCCAAACTGCTGCTTCCATACAAATGTTATGTTATGTTAGCTGCTTCTGTTTGTGCTTGAGTTGGTCCTATCTCTGAGGTGTTACTTCTGATGTGAGATCTAACCCGAATTTTGCCATCAAGACCTCAATTTTACCTCAATTCTAAAATGCCTTTCATCTGGAGAAGTGTATTTACCATCCATAGTCCTTGACGAGCAAGGGGACAATGGTAAATAAGGGACGCGGCTACAGGGCGTTGATTGGCCCAGACCTTGCCCCAATGTCGAGTGTAGAAAGATGGCTTCCTCTACTTCCCAATGTGATGCGGGGTCGTCACCGTACAAACTGTCACTTACTGCACACTGGCAACTGGAAGCAGGGCCAATGACATCATTACTATGTGTTTGTGCATGTGCGTTGGAGCCTGCGTCTGTGCTCTCTCCCACACTGTGGGTTTGGACGTTTATCCAGTGTAATGGCATTTAAAATAAACAACCTAAACTTGGAACAGGCCTCGCTTTGTGGTGCGGCTGATAGGCCCAGTCTGAGCCAGGGGGAGCAGCTGTCATGTATCGGAGGAACGCGCTACATTAGGAAATTGGGAATTATGTCTCTGGACCCAAGGCATGCGAGGAGGGAAAGTGAGCCGGTCTGTTGTTGTATTGTACCACTCCGATACATAATATCTTCATTGCCAGTAGGGTGGAAAACCGCCAGTCCCACGGGGTAGCCACTCAAACCCATGAAGCCCAGTTTCTAGGTATCTTTCCCTCTTTTTCGCTGCTCGTAAATTGTTGCCTCATGCTAGGATGAGGTGGGTGTCCCTGGAGACGTTTTGCGCATGCCTCTCATGTCTCTGTTGCCCCTTACCTCTCCCCTACGCACTTTGGCCCTTTCAAAGTGACTCGCCTCGGCCTAATTATCTACAACTTAATTGTGTGAGTTGGGTCGAAGGCAGGTTCCCTTGTCAAACATTGATGACTCCACTTACAGAAACATGTTTTCTCACCGGCAAGGGGGCATCTTGAACTAGGAAAGACAACTTGCCTGGAGAGAAGAAAATTCGGACGATGCCCTTGTGAACTAACCCACAGGAATTTAATAATTTTGCCCAGTTGCTGTTTCACAGGATTGATACAAATTATATTAGAGTTATTTTTGAACATTTTTCACTTGCTTGAGAACCTTCTCTTTGACTTCAGATAAACAGGTAGTTTCCCGCAAAGTAAGAAGGAGCTTGTTTGAGTTGGCAGCCAAAGGATTCATGTATAGTAGATAATAACCTTGCTTCCCTTTCCTGGACAAGAAAGAAAAACTAGGCAAGCCGAGTAGAAGTGATTGTAGTGAACTAGGGAGGGGGTTTGAAAAGCAGCTATTTATGGCCAATACCAGCTTTGTTGTGAGTTCTAGACAATACTCCTGTGTTCCTGTATTAACCCTAACCCTAGTGTATGGAATGCCAGTTGCATATCAAAAATTTACATTTAACGTGTTGAATTAAAAACCGATTACTGTAGTTGGCTAGCGAATAGCAATACAGTACCTATAATGAAGCGATGACCGTCAGCTTATTTTTCATAATAATTTGGTTCCTGGTAACTATATTGACTTAAAGCAGTTGAACATAGAAATGGACAGAAAAGACAGAAAATAACAGAAATTAAGACACATTTTCTGTGGTCTACTCTTAAAAAGATCACTAGTTTACAATGGGTAGTCAGTCATTCCCTCAGTCAGTCATTCAGTCAGACACATTGCTCTTCATAGACTTGCCAGAAGTCTCTGTCAGCCCTTTTCCTTCTCAGACAACATCCCCGTTTTACAATTTTTCAGTCCATGACACTGCAGTGTATGTGTCTGTAGCATTTTATTCTGTCAATGGTTGCTGGAGACTGTAAAGGACCTATCATCAAGACCATTTGAACAAAAAACAAGCCACTGTCACACAACTAGATTCCATAGACCTACCCCAAACACTAAAGACGAAACGGCCAATTTAGATTATGTTTAGCAATAAATAAGTAAATGTAGAACTTCAGCAATGAGCCGTGCAGTTTTTACTATTTTTAACTCATATGTTCAGATCTTTCTTGATGTTTGTATTTCATTTTTGAGCAATTGGTTTACTAAGTACGGCAGTTGGGAAATGTTCAAAGGGCCCTCGCCAGTGAAACAGTTTACGCTTTGTAATTCAAGAGCAGACCCTTGCAGTTGTTAAATGAAACTGATGTAATATGTACACGTTACACAACTCCCCAGGGAGCAGAACTGGTTTAAATTAACTTTTGTAATGAGTGGCTTTGCATTCGTGACATCATGCCGGGTTCTTGCTGAGTTGTGGTACTTTGTGTTGGATGGCAGCATACTCGGTCCTGCGTGGTCTCAGGTGGGCTACCGTGACTTTCCTGTTACTACGGCGACTCATCGATATGACTCATGGGCCTCCAGCTGGCCGGCCTTGAACACAGGATGTCCTACTGTACCGCAGCCGGCCGGCATCTGTTCTGCGAGCTGCCTTGAAATCATATGAAAGTCATTGATTAAAGCCATTCAGGAAATGGTGAATGATTTTGAAAGGGAGAAGAGTGCTTTCACACCTCCCCTCCTTGCTGTTGTATTTTTCCTCCTGCATACCTTTCTCTGTAAAGGCTCTGCCTGCTCCTTTAGCGTTTTTATTAAGGGGGATTTTATTAGAGAGTGGTGAGAGTGCTATACTGTTGGGGGTCTCCTAAATCTCGAAAGAATAATAATCCTTTCAGTTCTGATGGTCTTCGGGGCATAACTGAACTGAACCGAAAGCTCGGCGCCAACTACCTAACTTTGTCCCTTTTGTTGCCCTTCCCTTACAGAAATCATCGACGACCTCGCGCACCTGGTGGACAAGACGGACGACCGGATCCGCGGCGAGACGCGAAGGGTTAAGCTGGTGGAGACCAAGTCGGCGTCCTGTGGTGAGCCCGCCTTCGTCTCCTCCAGGAGTCGCTGTGGCCTATTGGCCATTCGATCTCCTCTCTGTCCCTAACCCAACTATAAGACGTCGGTCCCTCATCCAGAGTGTCGCTCCGACCACTTCCTACCCTTCCTGCAGCGCTCAAGCCTGTATAGTCTGCTGGGAATGGCCAAGAAATGGAGCAAAGGACCTCAAGGCCTTCGGTAATGGGAATACTGTTCATTTAAATGCCATGTTGAGTCAGTCAGTGGAGCTCTCCACGTTAAGTCACTAACCATGGCTAAAGGTGGTGTTGGAGAGCTCTTATCCTGAAAGAACCCTCTAACCCCTGTCCCGCCTGGAACACAGGCTCCGAAACACCCATCAGAAGAGAAGGGTGAGTCCTCTAGACATTAGGTATCCCAGTCTATGACGAATGTTTTCCTCTCACGACGGAGCTGGTTGAAGCCCTGAGTTGATTTGTGGGCAATGGGGGTGCTTCCAGCCTCCTCCATCTTCAGGCGTGCTGCTGCATTCGCCAGAGGCGTCCCTCAATGCTGCTTAATTGAGCGGCAACAAACTGCATTGATGGAGACAAGCGCATTTGGCACTGAAAAGCCCCAAGTCAATGGTGGGCGGATTGGTTCTTGTCTATGTCACCTACTGCTCCATGACCCTGCTTACAGAACACCATTGAATATAATGGATCCCCTATCCCCAATCTTTTGCTCTTTCCAAAGGGCTTCAACAAGGCCGTTTGTAGTACAGACTCTTGCAAGTCAAAAGCCTTTCTTGGTCCTGGTCTCAAAGTACCCGAGAGCCAGCCTGTAGGATGGGAATTCAGCCCCACCCCTGTCCTGTTCGCTGTCTTTCATGGAGTTGAGTAGTTTGCCCAGCTAAAGTAGAGCTGTGAAGCTTTGCCAACGGGTCCCTCCCTCGTCCCCCCCGACCCGCCCCTTTCGTTTGTTCGTCTCGGCTGTTTGGTCTTTAGCCTTTGCAAATGCCCGACTTCCTTCTCTCAGCGGTCGCCCCACTTCGCTTTGCTGGGAAAAAAAAGCGATGCCAGCGGAGGTGGTAGATAGCCTGGCCATCACATGGCGAGACCGGGAATGTGCGACAAAGCGTGTTGACGCAGTCGAGCCCTGTTTGCCTTGTAATGTGTCGCCTTGGCCGCGGTCACATTGTTGAGGCCTTAGTAACAGGCGAACAGTGGTGCGTGGACACAACTGTCAGCTCTGGTGATACGATACAATGGAGGCCAGCTCATACAACCGCTGATGCCATTTCTGCCCCATTACCATGACACCCAGTGAAGGTTTGTTTGAAGATCCCAGACGAAGAGTCACTAGAGCACATTGGGTTAGGCCACGAGTCTCACACACACACACACACACACACACACCATCTCACTGTCTTCCCTCGGTAAGATTTCTGTGTCATTAGTTTCTCCATCAGATCCTTTTCTCTCTTTCTACAGTGCCAATGCTTAACAATATACATGTATTCGGCGGTAGGGGGGTGTAATTGGGTGTCGATGGGGAATGGAAATCTTATCCACCACCCGACACCAACCCCCTTCAAGTCTGCTTTTTCCATCCTCTCCTCTTCACCCGGTTTGTTTGACACTTGTCTTTGTCTCGTGCAAAGAAAGAATTGAAAATAAGGCATGCCACAAATGTTTTGGAGGGTTTTCCCTCTTGTTCTTGGGAGCGTGTTGATAATTCCTGAGTTCAGGCTTTATTTGTTTTTGGAACCCGGCTTGTCCAAAGCCTCGGTCTGGGTGTTATGTCTTCCTTTAGTTTTCCTATAGGTGGGAAAGACTGGCTTTGACAGGGAGACGGGCATATTTGACATAGTTTCTGGTAACCGTCTCATTAGTGAAGAAACATACCAGAATATTCTCACTGAGGGTGGAATCCCAACTTGAAATAATGAGTTCAACTTGACAATTGTGTAAATTGCCTGTTGATGTCAATTGAAGATTTATGCTAAAACACAAGATACACAAAAGGTGTTAGGATTTGGACTATAGCCTAATGACTAAAATGCAGTTTAGCATTAGCATTTAGATGAATTACCCTGCAGTAAAAGACCAAATGGAACCTGAGGCTTTTGTTTGGGGGAGTAGCAATTCTTAATCAACTTTTTGGAACTTCTGCAGGGAGCAAGTCAATAATACAGTAATGAGTGACTGGAGAATACAGTGGAAAATCCTACATACTTTAAGAAGTAGTTGGCAGGCTGAACGTGGGACTAGCTCGGGCTGTGCCTGGCTAAGGGTCAGCTCTCCTCTGAAGGGAGGAAGGACCCACATACCATAAACCACGATGGATTCATCTGCCATCAACGGGTGCCTGACTGCATCTCTGGGCAGGCTTCTGAAACATCTTGGATCTTGTTGAAACAAAGTTTGGAGGTTGGTGTGTTAAGTTGCGGTGAATTAAGTTGCATTTACGGGGTAACTTGTTTTAAATTATTGTCGGATAGCTTGATGGTAACTGTGAAAAAAAAAAACATATTTTTTGTTTGCTGTGTTTGTCGTAGTAAAATTTGGTGGGGTAAAAGTGTGGACATCTGTGTGAGAAGGAAATATTCTGTAAACTCAACCAAATATGCTTTTATAAAGAAATGTTTGCCGCCCTACACTTATTTGTGGCCAGAGCATAAATATAGGGAAAAAACAGACCTTGTCATAAATGCCATAAACTATGATATAAAACTCTGGGAAGGAAGGCCTATAGAGGGACAAGAGGGCCAATTAGTGTTGTACTCTCATTAATATTTTTAATGACAATTTCTTCCCACACTTGGGCTGTTCGGTTACACCCATACCTCTCCATCACAGAAAAGCCAGTTTCTCAAACATCCTTAAGATAATTTTTAGACAGTCATATCAAGAGCACCTTGGAAGGAAACCTAATTCCACTCACATTGTAAGTCGGTGCAGGTCATGTTTTGTAGAAATCTAGAAACACTGGGCAGTTACTTGAACCTTTTTTAAACAGTGTTTGAGCTATGCCATTACCAAAATGGGAAAATTAATAAGGCTGTCAAATAAAAAGTAAATAGAATTTAAGTCGCCTTTTTACGGAGTAACTTTTTCCTTTACTGCGGAACTGGGGAGTGGGAAGGAGGGCATGGCCGTGGGATGTGGCGTTACAAAGGCAGATTACCCCTCAGCACCAAACGGCCCTAGGTGGGTGGTGTGAGTTTCCAAGGGCTTGAACATCTCGGGAATATTGGGGCCAAGCAGCCCCTCTCGCTACTCCCCGGGCTTATCCTTTGGGCATGTGAAAGCTCAAGGGCAGCTCTTGCTCTGCTAGCACACACACTGTAAATAAAGGGTGCTTTTAACTGAATATGTAAAGATCGATTCACCATTGAGCCTGTTCTGTTTAATGGCAAGCACGTTCATA
Organism: Esox niger; assembly: GCA_016801105.1. Classification (NCBI taxonomy): domain Eukaryota; kingdom Metazoa; phylum Chordata; class Actinopteri; order Esociformes; family Esocidae; genus Esox; species Esox niger. The sequence continues at coordinate 137,166 of JACXGJ010000019.1, read as the reverse complement.
TAGACTCATCTGATCAATCCAGTCATCGCCCAGTTAATGTCAATAAAGGCCCACTAAAGTGCCAGAAATTAGCTTTTTAAAATTCATGTACATGTTATGTCTATGATGATTCAAACCCAATTAGTCCTTAAATTGGAAGATTTTTAATGGATGTAATGTTTATATTTATGTTTATTTTATGTTTTTTGGTGGAATGGGTAGAGCATAATGTCAATCCTGTTAAGCATAGATGGGTACGCTAAAACATTTTGCTGTGGTTGACCTTAAAAACTAAAACTGCGTTGGATAAATATGCTAGATGAATGTTACCGATTAAAATACAGGCTAGAAAATGTTACAAGTCAAGTCTGTTAATATTTTGGGCAATATAGTCTTTTTATTTTACCTCTATATTTTTATATAAAATTTTACATGTAGTCTTTATGACATAATGTACAATTTTTGTGGGTTTTAAGAAAGTTCAACGTGCAGAGAGTTGGTGGAACAACCCTGTTGGGAACAAATTGAAATAAAGAATGAAAATACCGTTATCCGATTTTCACCCATGACCTAGTGGAGTAAGTAACATGTTCTGAAGCTGGTGGTTTGTCACGTTTACAAACGCTTACCTCACCTTTACTACCTGTTTTTGGCTGGCAAGAGTGGAATATTGGAAGGCTGTAAAACGATAGATCTGAAACAGCAGGGACTTTACTGCTTATCTTTCAAACTCCATAAACATCTTACAGATTTTATCAGCCCCTATGAAAAGAACATTCCTTTCCAAACATTTTCCTTGAGTGTATAGGAATTCCAGATTGTTTGTCAATGCGTGCTGAAGTTATATACTATTCATATTACTGTAGACTGGCTGGATTAAACAGTCTTCCCAAGTGTGAGAACCATGCTGTGTTTTATCTACCAAAGTGAGGATCTAGCAAACCACTTCCCACTCAAAGGTCAACTGAGGCTTTTTTGTCCTCAAAAGCAGCCATGAACCTCAGGCAAAGGGCAGTAACAGGGGAGTTGTGCTGAGGAGGGCAGAGCCAAATATTCCACCTCTGACCACCTTTCGTTTCCAGTTGTCATTTGTCTTACAAATATGTCAGAAACACCAAAAGGGCGTTCCCCAATCCTCCTTTACCCTGGCCATTTCTAAAACTCTTGGGTGGTCACTTTGACCGCTGACCGTACTGCAGACCCCTTGGGTTCAGCAGCAGAGCGTATATGAATCTATTTTCCCTTCAACTGCTGCCTATTGTCACTGCTCCCTCTGATTACCCTCTACTGTGTCCAAAGTGACTTTGGTGATGAGGGGGTGGGTGGTTAGTCGGTTGGTTCGTTGGGTGGTTTTGCGCACATTCTTGACTTTATGTTAGGAAACAGTCAGATGACTTCATTCCCCAGTGATGTGCATGAATGTCTCCCATCAATCCACCCTGAAAGGTTTATCTGCCACTGTCAATTCGAGCTCAATCTGACGATGACAGTCAGTCGTCTCGTGTTTCTAGCCTTCACGTTGACGCCTGGTTAATTGTGGGCAGTTTATGTCTGTATATTTCTCTAAGTGTGAGGTGTTTAAAGAGTCATCACCGCGGGGTGCTTGGAGGAATGTTCCCACTTTCTGTTTATATTGTTGCTGTTATGCTCGCATGTGTAAGTTATCAAGAGTAGAGGTCCTGTCTGGAGCAGTGGTCACTAAGAGGGCTGGAAGACTGCCTGCTTGATGTTTTTAACCGATATCATATCACAGTTTTTTATTAAAAGTTTAAATAGATATATTAAAATGCGTAGCTTGAGTACCTTGGAGTTGGAGCAAAGTGCTGTTCCAGCAGTAGGATATTGGGAGTATGTGGAAGTTGGCCTCGGGCATTATGCCAGCAGTTCCAGGTAGAACCATTAGGGTTCCATGTAGAAACGTTTTAGGTTTAATGTAGAACTTTTTCCACAGAGGGTTTTTACCTGGAATCCTAATTATTATACATTCACAAGAGGATCCGCTGATTTGACTGTCAGAAGTAGAGTTTTAGAACCTTTTTTTCTAGAATGTATTCTTGCCGTTTCAATGCCACAGTATCCAATAAAGAAATCAATCCTATAGGTGGATGAGCAAGCAAGTTTATTTATATAGCACAATTCATACATAGAAGCAATTCAATGTGCTTTACAGTGAAAATAGAAATAATGCAATAAATCAAAAACAATTAATTAAGAAGGGAAATATAAAAACAGCATAAATAATACAACAGGATAATAGAAATGAGATAAAATATAAAACACAAAGCTAGAAGAACTATAACACAGAATAATAAAGTTACAGTTACAAAGCTCTGGGAAGCCAAACTGATTGAAATGTAAACCCAAAAGAGAAATGGCCTGGGAGGGAACATGCCAGCCCCAATGCAAAGAAACCATGGCAACTTGAGTTGTCACCAGCCGTCAAGCCATCAGATTCTCTGACGTGCAGTCTGAATTCTTCACACGTTGGTGAAGCCATTCAAGGGGACATCTTTCTAGAAAGTTTTTCATATCTACTGAGATGTGTGGCATGTTTGGGGGAGAAATATCCCTTACTGCCATGAAAGCACACTGCAGTTGAGAGGCATTTTCTGTTTGTGACATGTGAAACAAGGAGTTCAGCAGTCCTTTCGTTGTCTCCAAATTCGTAGGAACATTTCAGGATATGAAAAAGCTGTATGTTAGATAACTAGCCTGGACAACTGCCAAACACATTTATTGGTGAATATGAATTCAGCTAGCCATCGACAGTTCTAACCGATCAAAACACTACGCATAGACAAAATAGCTATCATTTCTACAGTCTTGAAAATGAATTGTGTTCAACTCTCAAGTTATTGTCTACTTTTTATTTGATCCTTGCATGGTTTAAAACCTGCATTATTTTTCTGTCTTGTGGAGTGAAGAGCTTCTCACTAGGTCAGTTCTGCCTGTGCTGCATTGGAGGAGAAACATTGAGGTTTCACCCAGGGTGCAATGATAAGGAACATTTGAACATCACAGTGTGATCTGCGTTGATAAAACTGGCATGGCCCTATGTTGCTTATAAACAAGTTTAAATCATCATAGTGAAACAGATGATGGGTAATGCAGTGGCGCTGGAGATGAGGATGGACCTTTTCAAGTCTAGTCTATGGATTGCTTGTCACCTTGTACTCTGGACTATGGCCTCCAGCCTTGCGTGACACGAAGAATGGAAACAATATCTGGAATTCGTTCTCAAGAAAACTTTCAGTCGTTAGAACCATCTCACTCCACCTGTCTCACTGTGTCTGTCCATCTGTTGGACCTGTCTCACTGGAAATGTCTCACTTGATCTTTCTGTCTACTGGAAGTAAAGCGAGGCAGGTTTCTTATGAAGGGTCTAACCGTGTTCAGTTCTGCTCACCCTGTGGTGTCTCTCTGTGTTCCAGGGATGCAGGTGGTGATCGTGCTCCTCCTCATTGCCATCGTGGTGATCGCCGCGTGGCCCACCTAACCGCGATGAGGCTGAGGGGAGCGTCCGGGGGGGGGTCCACGCCGTCTTTCAGATGATCACCGAGAGCCTGCTGGGATAGGAGCCACGGAGGCGCTTGTGTGGGTATCAGTCAGGCAGGCTGATTTAAAGTCAGGTTTGTCTTCAGGATCACAGTGAAAACCATCAGACGGACGAGGCAGACCTGATTCTGGATCAGCGGTCGACCCTTGAGACGCTTGAACCTTACGGCCCGAGGTCTTCCATGCCATCTCCCGCCACTCTTCTGTCCTGTTAACACAGACATTCTTCCATCTTGCTTTCTCCCTCCCTCCCTGTACATTTTGTTACTCTGGTATGAAAACATACACTGTACTCCGCTGTTAACCTCGGCCATATTTTCTTCCGTGGGTGTTGGATGGGTAGTCAGCAGCACTGACCTCGCAGGAGGACCTCCCATTGGAGGACTGTTTCTTTTTATAATTATTCCAGTGGGCTGAGGCGTACCGACCGGACCGGCTCGCTAATTCCACAAGCTTTGGAACACTCACATATGTACCATTACGATATTTACCTGCCAGCAGTTCTAATGTTATCATTTGTCTTGGGATTTTATAATGTTTATAGAATAACGGCAGCCAAACTAAATAACACAAACTACTGCGAGGCTTTTAAACACAACTGGTTTTCCTTTCTCGTTGTAAATCTATTCAGCTCGATGTGACATTGTAATTTGTAATAAATGACATCTCCAGTTAACAGCATAGTCCGTGGACTCCTTGTTGTAAATAATTTCATTATTGGTATTAGCTCTCCAGACTCACATCCAGCCCGCTGTCGTGTTACCTGATATTGGCAATGTAACAGGGATAATGTACGCAATGCATGTGTCGGTGGGATAATGCATGTCCGCATATGTCGTTGGGATAATGTATGCCCGCATGTGTCTGTGGGATAATGTAGATTTGCAATTGTCTTTGGTATAATGTAGGTTTGCATGTGTGGGTGGGATAATGTCGTTTTGCATGTGTCTGTGGGAAAATGTATGTTCACATGTGTCGGTGTGTGTTACAAGGAAAGCTGTCCCAGTATTGGTTTGAGCATGGTGGTCTAAGACTTACGTCTACAGCCAGCACTGCCCAAAGTCATAGACGGGGCTGTTGATTGAAATGTCTGTGCGACGTCCAGGACTACAGCTTCAGAGATCCAAAGCAGACATTGAGCACTTCATTAAGCAGTGATTTAAGACCAAAGAGGGAAAGACAGAAGGCACACTGATGGCGTCTTAACAAGAGTTTATTTCAACTGAATTCTGGATTTAGTTCTACCAGCTTGGTGTTCAGTAGTTATCATTGCTTCTTTTAAAATCACAACCATCTAAACAACCACAAACAAGTAAAAAAAAAAAGGCAACAATAAAATGAAATGAAATCCACAATGCCTCGTGTCATTAAATATATCCATATATAATAACCATAATATATTAGTACACATCGTAAAACAAAACATTGCAAAAAGGTCTCGCAAAGGCCAACACAGCTAAACAACATTTACAATTCATAGTATGAACAAAGGCAATGTTTTGACATGTCTTTTGGAAGTCATTTTCGATTAAAGAGCAAGACAGCCCATTGCCTGGAAATCTAAAATGTACACCGTGGAGACAAAAGAGGAACAAAAGGCTAGAAGTTGTATTATGTATTTTGTGCCAAACAGAGATACATTTTACATGTAATGCTGCAAATATGGATATTACAATGAGAGGCTGTTTCATGTAAATATATGTATAAATATGTGTAATATGCCTTCTAAAACTCTGCTAGAGACCAGCACAAAGCATATATGAATGAGCTGTACACACTGACAAACTGCGTGGAACACAGATGCTCGCAATTAAACCCTGAATGTACATCTGAGTAGTTAGAAACAAAAGAAAAATATTTTTTTTCATTTGAGTATAATCAGGTGATTGAATTACATGGTTTTTCCTCTGAGTCCTCCATTTTTCCCTCGGCGGATCGCTCCGAACATAATTAATTTGACAACCCTGTAAGGGACATTGAAGGATGTCTGCAGCTGTCGAATAGCCTCAACCATGGCATAGTGCACGCCATAGATCTCTCTACAAAATCTAGAGTGACATGCTGTCATCCATAATGTAAAATATGCTGTATACCCTGTGAACTGAGACTGAGCTATGGGTGGTTATGTAGGGAAGAAGTTGTATGAAGCAAACAAATTTAGAGATTTGATCATACTTGTGTAAAAACATTCTTTCCTCTGGGACAGTTAATTTGCCAGCAGTGAGGTCAATTGACACTGGTCCATTTCGCTGCCTCGGCACAACAACAGAATAAACACTGTTCATAGTGGCGCTCTGTCCGTTCACTTGGCTTGCTAGAATCTACAATCGATAAGTTGAAGTTAATACTTTTATTAAAATCTAGATAATTTTCACATACAAATACTACCTATACAGATTCTGAATTGCTGACTGCCAACCCCTTTGTTTAGTACCTGCAGTAGGAGGCTAATTACAAATGCTTCACATATTTACTTTACTTTTTTTATACAAAAAAGATTATTGTTGGTCATGTCAGACATTGAGTTCTTGGCACCTAAATATGGTAATTGTAATACCACTCAAAAACCTTTCTGTCCAGATTGGTCAATAGCATACAGAATTACGAAATATTGCTCCTATAGAGAGGTTATATAAATATATACATGGTTACACTTTCAATTCCATATGTGTGCCAATATTTTCACACTGAATGCACTGCTTGGTTAAAGGTTCTGTAAAAACAATCAGATTTCCCACACACAGGGCCTAGTGTTGTAGCTAATCTATTTAAACCTTAGGTATGATAAGGTATCAATTACAACCATGCAATGTTTCCTTTTGGTTTTGTCTAAAGCATGTGTACTGTGTAATTATGATAATGGTCATGTAATTTCCTATTTCATAATTATACACCTTCAAATTAAAATTAAAAAAACCTCTGGATACCAAATCTGGGGATTATGAGGAAAAACCACACAACTACGAATGACTGGCTCATAATGACTCAAAAATTAAATATAATTGAACCAAACATTCATAAAATGAAAACATGATAAACATAAAACTGAAGATCCTAAATTGAATTTTAGAAGGATTGGCCTATGCTGGAGTCTTAGTGAAATCCGGAACATTCGGCTGAAATCCCAACCAGTTTTTATCCAGTCCATCGTCATCTTGAGAATCCATAAAGTGATTATTAACAACACTAATTATGAAAGTAGACAGCAGCACCTGTAAAGAAATGAAATATCTCGTCTCTTCAGAGACAGAGCTACATGCAATTTGAAACTATACAAGAGTGTTAACCCGCCACAATCAACATTCATATTACATAATTCTGAATACTGAAATTGAAGTTAACCAGTCTAGAACAAATGTGTAGATTTTAAGTAGCATGCTTGATCAAGCTTCAATCAACAATGCTGCAGAGAAATATGTGCATTTTAAAGATGTATTTTCTTTTTTTGCCGTTCTCCTGACTGAATCTAGGGACCAACATTCAATGAAATGTACAATATGTCACCTGTAATAGCTGGAAATATGTTTTGGGTCACAAGTTTCCAATTGACTAGGTGAAATGGAAAAATTATTTACAGTGCATTTTTGGAACGTGATGAAACCCCTTCACTCTCTTCACATTTTGTTTTCTCAAATTTAATATATAATTGAATGTATTTATTGCCATTAATCCACACACAAAACTTCATAATGACCTTTTTTTTTATATGTGCAAATGAATTAAAATAGAAAACTGGTATCTCTTACATAGGTTCTCTTTTATATTACACTAAATTGAGCTCAGATTAATCCTTAAGATGTCTTTAGAACTTGAGCCCACTTATGGCAAATTCAGTTGATTGGACAAAATTTAGAAAGGCACTCATGTGTCAATATAAAGTCCCACATATACAGTGCATGTCATAGTAAAAACCAAGCCATGAAATCTAAGTAACTCTACACAGACCTCACAGAATTGTGTTGAGGCATAGAGCTGGGGAAGGTTATAATAAAATTGCTAAAGCTTTGGAGGTAGGAGTTCAGTGGGCTCTATCACTGTGAAATGGAAGATGTTTGGTATCACAGACACTCTAGCCCTGGCCGTCTGGCTGCTAACTAAATGGGTAATACGAACCTTGGTCATGGAGGTGACCAAAAGCCCAATGGCCACTCAAACGGAACTTCAAAATTTCTCTCCATAGATGGAGAACCTGCCAGAAGGACAACGATCTCAGCAGCACTTCATCAATCTGGGCTTTATGGTGGATTGTCTGGACGGAAGCCACATGAGTAAAAGGCATAAGACAAGCCACTTGAAGGACACTGAGAGCATCAGGAAAAATATTATCTGCTCTGATGAGACTTATCATGGACTGGTCAGGATGAACAGAGCAGATTAAAGAGAGATCCATGAAGAAAACCTAATCCAGAACACACAGGACCTCTGCCTGGGGCAATGATTCAGCTTGCAGGATGACAACAACCCAAAGCGCACAGCCAAGACAATGCTGGAGAAGCTTCAGCACAAATCTGTGAATGTCCTTGAGTGGCTCAGCCGAAGCCAGGATTGAAACCCAATGGAACATCTGTGTGGAGACGTGAAGATCCCAGTTCACCAACACTCCCAATACAATCTCCCAGATCTTAAGCAGATCTACAAGTAACAATGGGAGAAACAGCACAAATCCAAGTGTGCAAAGCTGGTAAAAGCGTAACCAAGAAGACTCAAGAAGACTGTGGTTGCTGTCAAAGGCGCTTCTACGAAGTACTGAATAAAGGGTCTGGATACTTACGTACATGAGTTATTTCAGGTTTTTATTGTCAATAAAAATGTGTTTTCAAAATTGTCATTATCGGGCATTGTGTGTAGATCTTTGTCAAAAATATATTTAATCAATTACAAATGAAGACTATAACACAAAGAATGGGTGAAAGGGAAGGGGTCTGGATACTTCCAGAAGGCACTATATGTGATAATACATCACACATTTCCAAGGTGCAAAAACAGTTACTGTATAGAGCTTTCTGCAAGTAAACATATTTGCTGCACTTTCATGAGCACACACTGTTTCAACAGAGACAGTTGAAGTGAGGACATTTGATGATGCAGGCTGGTTTGTCAGTGATATATTTCAACTAATAAACATAACCTAAAACCTTTGCAGAGCTGCATCGGCGCTTGTGATAATGAGTGGCTTCGTTTGGGTCATCGTCCCAAACAAAAATGCTCACCAAATAAGGACATGGAATTTTATGAAAATAAAAACATTACTTTATATGTACTGATAATAGGTGCAAACTTGGCAAATCCCCAGAGACAAATCTCCGAGAACAAAACAATGACACCAAATCTGCAGGGTGAGTTCCTTCACAAAAGTCCACTAGAAAACATTCTCCTAATAATATTCTCTTCATGCTTCTACTCAAAAAAGCAGCGATGACGCACAGTCCCTTTCTGCCCTTCCTCTTTCTCTCCTTTCTTCCACACCTCGTCCTCCTCCATTCTGTCCTGTTTTCCAATGCTTTGCTCCAGCCGCCATCAGTCATGTCCTCTTACGCCTTCTTGCACTTGCCTTTCTTCTCGCGTTGCTGGAACTTTCTCAGCCGGCGGGCCCATGTGTCTCTCCACTGGATGACCAGGGATCCCTTGTCGGCCACCACCCCGGATTGCCCCGGGGAATCCTCGTCGTTACCCAGGAGCAGGTACTTCTTCCCGGGCTTGATCTTGGGACACTTGCATGCCACGTCCTTGGCCCTCACCCACAGGAACTGGTCGCCGCGCCGGATGCGGCTCTCGCCCTGCTTGTAGACGGAGATGATGTTGACGGTGAACTTCCACCACTCGCCGGCCTTGTCCGACTTCAGAATGTGCACTTGAACAGCTGTGGAGGGGGAGGGGAGAAACCTTTAGTGAGGAGTCATTTGCACTGCCTTATCCCATTGGGTCTGGTTCACGCTTCCAGCTCAGGGATGATGACAGCACCGTCAGTAACATCCCGATCGATTCGGCCGGTGTCCGTATCACAGGTTTGAATTCCAACCCCCCTATTCCCTGTCCTCCTGGCACATGTGAGCTGCCTCGCTCCTTATCCACTCCTCCATTCCTTCCCGCTACCCCAACCTTTGACCTGCTGTTCATCGGCAAACAGACAGGCCTCATGGTCCCCGCCACGGTTACTATGGCACCCTCGGGACAAAATACTTCAGTTTGACTGAGTCAGACGTTTCCCATGGACTCCCTTTTCCTTCCTCCGACAAACGTTGCCTAGACGTCTCTTTCAGCTATTCAGTATGAGGACGGAGAGAAGAGGGGAGGGAGGAGCCCACACTGCATTGAGGGGAGGGAGTGTAGCGCACAGACAGCGGCCAAACGCCTGTGTCCACGGGGGGCGTGTGGGTTTATCATCAGGGCGCTACTGGCTCCAATCCCTCCATTAGGGACAGGACACTGAAGGCACCATATTTGTCCAAGCCTCAAGGGCAGCGTTCCTTTCTTTTCTCTTTTGTTCTCTTTATTTATCTATTTTTACGGGAGGTTACCATTTGGCACTGATTCTGGTGGAGTCATCACAATCCCTCCCTCCCTGGACCAGTGTTAGATGTCAAGGGACTTGATTTGTGATCTGATTAAGAGACGGGGATGGTTGTGAAGGGTGTTTGGGAGCAGGTCTGTGGTACAGTGATTTATTACTCTGACGGTCAGGGAAAGATACATCAAGAGAGAAATAAATATCCTATCATGGAGAAATGAATGTAGCACTACACTGACAATATTCTTTATTGCTCAGCAACAGCTCTCCAGAGCCACATGAAGCCACTTATTTTTATCGAACCACCGCCATTAATTCAGGGTTCATTAACCTCGGATCTACAGTACACTAGGGGTCGCTAGCTTAACCTCCAATTCAGGCACGTACACACACGCACACACACACGTTATTAGAAAGCATGAAAGTCACAGCTGTCTAAATGAGACATATCTTACACTGCAGATTTGAAAATGTCATGGTCAATACCAGGCTTGTGAATAGGGCCCTGGTGTCCTTTTCTACTAGCATTAGCATATCCAATATATTTTACAGTTTCTGTTAGCATTAGCTTTTTTGAGTTGGCTGTTGACCTGTTGGTGAACCCTAGTGGTGTCCTCTGTCACCCTGTCATTCCCAGATGTCACCACATGAAGGCGCTCTCTGTTTGTGTTTGCACAACAACCAAAAACAAGAACCCTGAGATCCTGAAGACAACTCAACCTTTTGTTAAGGCCCTGTTCCACTATCTTTTCAGTCCTTTTGTGTGGAAAAATGGCTGTATCCAAGCACCCTGTGGTTCTCCATGCAGGATGGAGTGTGTCCACGTATTGGACCGCACGTCTATACATTATCCAGAATGGGCCCGAGGCGCAGCGAGACGCCGTGTTCCTACTGCTCCTCGCTCACAATCCACCACACCGGGGACCCTCCGGTACAACAAATAGAATCACCCCAACTTCCTGAAGTGCAAAAAGCGTCGTGGCGAGTCTTTTCCCTGTACAGAGCCCATACAAAGCCCCCCTGAGGTACGGCGAGGCAGAGAGAAAGTGGATTAGGCCCAGGCCTTGGCAGGACTGCGGCGGGTGAGAAGGCTGGAATGGGAGGGTGTAGGAAATGGCCTGTAATTGGTAATTGAGGAAAGCTGGAGGAGTAGGAACAGCGTGGCTGCTATCGCACCCTCCCCAACCTGCTCTGAAGCTCAGGGGCGTTCACTCGGGACCCCTTTGTGGCACACACACACACACACACACACACACACACACACACACACGGCATGTAATATACACATGAAGACATGTGGGGTACTCCATTGGTCTGCCAAGGTGGTGCTGTGATCGGTCATGGGCATCAGCGTCAGGCCCCTCCCCTCCGTCTCTATGGTGACACTCACTCCCACCCATTCCCCGGCGGCCCGTGAGACCCGATGGGGCTGGAAGAGACCCACTGCAGTGTCCTCTCAACCCCACGGCCCTTAACCGGATGCCAGGGGGGCAGCGCGTTCAGCTCTGGGACTCGTCGTCCTGAGTGCTTCCCCGGGACGGACGTCACGGAACCTCCGTAACGCGCCTGCTTGGACCTGGGAGGTGGGACAGGGCCGTTCCCGACCACTGGTGGTGCTCGTTCCGTGCCGTTGTCAGAAGGCATATTCAACAGAGAACCGGCCTCGACACTTTAAGTCATCCACAGCTAAGCTGCCAGAGACCGATGATCCAGAGAGCTTCCGGTTTTCACCGCTTCACAAATGCCATGGCATGGCAAACATTTACCGAACTCCACTAATAAAGAGGCCGTAGTGGAAGTTTTGCTTATTTCACTGCCTCTTTAATCACTTAAAATGCTTCAATTCAAAGTGGATATAGAGTTGTTTTTTTTTGCATTGGTCAGTTCCTCCTGACACTATGCCTGGCTGAGTCCACACCCCCGAACTCTATCCCCAAACGGAACAATGCCTGGCTGTCATTCATTCAATGTGCGGAGGTGTTTTCAGGCAGGATGCCCCTTCCTGGTTCACCGGTTCAACAGACTGGCTTCAATCAGGTCGGGGTCAAACCTCCGCAACCTTCGCCAGGGTCTTAACCACCTAAAGCACCTTTTCATCCTTTTCAGTGGGCGGGCTGCCCGGATGGGCCGTCCTCAGGCATTCCTGTCCGAAAAGGGTCATACCTTTCAAGTTCCTCTTAATGAGGACCGCTAGGTTCGCACACAAACTGTCCCTGACAGCAACTTTGTTTTATCCCTGATCCACTTTGCCCTTAAATACGTGCTGGGCTGTCATCTCGCTACCCACCCCCCCCGGTCCTCCTCACAGCCTAAGCTCTTCCCTCTGATGGCCTGTCCCCGGCGTCCTTTGACTTTCTTCTTGAAAAGCCGGAGTAAGCCGTCACTAGAATGACCCCAGGAGGGTGTGAGACCTAGCGGACTGCGTCGTACGTAGGACTCAACTCAACTCACCATAATCCTTTTTGCAGTATTTCTTCATGTTGATCTTCAGTTTGCCTTTTGACGCCTTACAGTAGGAGTCGCAGTCTGCGAGTAGAGATGGAGAGAGAGACATTGAGACAGAGACGGGAAGAGAGAGAGAGAGAGACAGTAGGTTAAAACAACTTGGATTGGAGCAGGACAAACAGTGAAAAGACAGTAAACTGACCACCACATCGCATCTTCAGAATTCCTGGAGCTTACTGGCGATATGCTTCTGCCACGTTCAATTGTGTCCTCCTCTAATAGGGCTTATCAGGGTTGTTGAGGAGAAAGGAGATGGGGCCTATAGAAATAAGAGCAGACAAAAGGGGCTCCGCGGCTGTCTGCCTCTGTGGCTCTAATGTGTGTAGCTCTGGAAGGGTGCTTGCCACACCAACGACGAGGACACCTCTGTAGAGAACCACTCTGGTGTCCGGTCCTACACCTCCATTGAGAGTACCTCACGCGGTAAGGCTCATTGTCTCGGTCGGGACCGCGGAGGTCTGTCCCAGATCTCCAGGCCGCCGCGGTGGCGATACTCCTCACCGGAGCCGAGGGGTTCGAAGATCTCAACCGATTCCCACTTTAGGGAAGGCCTGAACTTCACAGTGCTAGCTGAGATATATCGCCTTTTGCCAGCAACGCTTCGGCAACTAGGGTCAACGCATAATCTGGCCAGCCTGGGACGCTTGGATGAACAGAGTTTGGCTCATCGATGTGGAAAGACTGACAGCTCTGGTAAAGTGGTTGGACTTAAAGTTTATTTGTCCCCACAGTCCCCTTGCCTGTGTTAACCTTGACAGAAAGGTGCCTAAGACTTCCTGATCGCCCCGACGCTGTGTTGTCATTCAGCCAGGTACCTTTAGCGTGCGGCTAACAGTATGACGCCAGGCTAAACTAGGTCTCTCGTTTTCTTCTTTTTTGCCCTGCCTCTCCAACTGACACAAATTAGATCCAGACTACAGTATCGGCACGACTCCCTCTTAACTTTTCTCCGCCCAAAATGTTTTAATAGGGCCGTCTTTTCAAGAACGAGGGAGCGCGCGAGAGAATGAGTGAGAAAGTGAGAGACAGAAAGTGTGTTTTAAGCAGAGCCGTGATAGGATGGTAGGAGGAGGACAGAACCTTTCAGCTCTCCTGAATATGAACAAACGTCATTGTTGTGACTGAATCCTTGCTCCGCGCCTGCCTTTTACTTTCCTTTATGTCCCGGGTGAATGAAGTTGCCCGGGTAACGCTGAAACCAGGAAAAATGTCCTCAGAAGAGGGGCTGAGAGAATGTGTATTAGCAGTGGTGGGTGGGGTGGGGGGTGCGACACTTAAAGAGGCTGAAGTTGGTCGGTGGGATGGGGTGGGGGGGGGCAGTAAGCTGATGGGGTTGCAGGGGAGTAGGTGTGAGCAGGGAAGAAATGACACAATGGATTAAATTGAGGAGTGTCTGCATCGGGCAGAGAGTTGCCTGATGCCCATTTAAATGACAACCCGGGCCCGTGGAGATGACTGCTTTAGTTCCCAGAAACCCCCTTGACGGCATAATGATATCTGCCTTTGATAGCTCTCTTTGGCCATTTGTGTACCTTCGAGACGGGGACCCCCAGATCCATAGCCCGGAATGGGCTACTCCCCATCGTCAGGACAAACGTACTCTTTGTGTAGGACCATCTAGTCAGGGGAAGTAGAATTAGTCCAGGAAGAGCCGGAACTCTGCTCCTCCCCTTTGTGTGCCTTTCCTGCGCCTCCTCTTTACACCCGCTAACAGGAAGGTGCAGTTCCATTTGTTTCCCCATTGGTTTGAGCAGGGAGGGAAAACAGTTGAGAATACTCCTGTTGCTTTTTTAGCAGCGGCCGATTGGCATCCTGAATACAGGTGTTCACAGGCTCCTCTATGTCCTCGGCACATCATTCATACCCGGCTCTTAAGTGGATAAAAGTGGGGCTAAGACCTAGACAGGCCCAGTGACATGGACCTGTTCAGTTGGAACAAGGAGGTGTAAATAGGGGTGAGGCTTTTCTCCTTCTTTCTCCTTCCTGAACAAGACTGATTGAGAAACAAATTGTAGCAAATAAAGCATGTAATTAGATTATAGCCACAGTGCCCCTGGGTCGCTAGAACCAAAGCAGTAGTCTGGACCCTGTCCAAAGAGAGGGTGCTTTGTTTCTTTAAGGCTTTTGTTCTTTCTTTCTCTCATTCATTCTTTCTTTTTCTCTTTGTCTTTCTTTCTGTCCCTCTCCCTTTCTTTGTCTGAAATCTGTCTTGCCTCACTTTTACTGCATACTGTGTTGTTAGGTCCTGCAAATACTATTTAGAAGGTACTGTAAAATGAGAAAATCCAGTAAGCAACAAATATCAGCAAACTGACCACACATTTCTGTTGATTTTGGTAGTGTCCATTTTCTTTCCAACCATGTGAGCTGTCTTACTTCGTGTACAGGTAATAATACTAGATCAAAACCAGAAAGGAAATGCTTTACACTGTATATATATAATTGTATATATATATATATAATTTCTTTCTGATATATAAAGTGTGTTATTTTATATATAAATACATAATAAAAGCCTTTTTTTTAGAATGCAAGTATGGGCATTCAGATGCTGTGAACCGTTTCTCTTTTCTCAGTTGAAGTGACCCGGAGCAAGTGTCTGTTTAAAATTCATGACATGCTGTCCTGTGGGGTTGTTTGTTTAAGGCTAATCTAATGTAGCAGGAATAAAAGAAAAGCAGTGTATAACATCTGGTTTTCAGGGGGAAATGAAGGTACCCCACTTGCACAAGACATTACAAAAACAATGAAAATATGTATTTTTTGTTCTAATTATTTGAACTGTTTGTGTAGGTTAAAGATACTGCTGGAAAACTGCAAGTTTACAGTTTCATTTTAAATCTCTACATCTGGTTTTGGCGTTATTGGCTAAAATAAGGGTTAGGCCATCCCTAAACTATAATTAACGTAATTTAATGTGTGGTGCCAAATAACTGTGGAGTCAGTGGGTTATGTGGCCAGATTCACACCAACATGACTACAACAAATAGAAAGCCTGAGGCCGAGCTTTCATAGTCCTGTTGTGAGAGCTGGGCTGTGATTGCCAAGTCGTCAACAATAACAATGTGATTTCATCGTCATTGATGACCAGCCGCTGATACGATGCCATGAATACCCTTATTTCTCTCCTGAGGTAATTGTCTCTCTCTCAGATCCTCTCACGTTAAACAGGCCGCGGGGAATGAAACGCCAGGACACGAGTAAAGCCTTGTGGGACTGCAGCGCGGCGTGTTAACAGGGTGTGTGAAGTCATGTTCCGGATATCCAAGGAGGGACTCGCAATCTCACCGCAGATCCTACACACTTCCAGCCCGGGCAAAACACCTCGTCGTAATTATCAACGTGGCCTACATACTTTCATGTCAATTAAGGCGCAACGCTGCAGAACCTTTTGCAACCGAAACAAGTGATTTTTTTTTGGGGGGGGAGGTGGTTTTTATCAGACAGGTCTGGACAGCGCCACCCATTTTTCTTCACTTTCGGAACCGTTTCCTGCCATTTTCCGCCTAATGAACACCAGCCGACTGGTGATCAGGCGTTGATATCAGGGTGGTCAGCTCGGCTGTTAATCTTTTCCACATTGCGCTGCGCTACAGACATCTTTGTCAGGGGACGGCAGGACCGAGGGGGAGGGACCGCTCCCGCCACGCATCCGTGACCCGACCACACAATATGTGTTTTGTCTGGGCCTCACGGCTCGAGGTATCAGCCACGCATTCCACGCGGTCCATGTAGCCCGGGAGGTAGCGGGACACGTCACCGGAGACAAATGAGTCCCGCCCCCGTTGGGTGAGGGGGGAGGCACCTGCCGCACAGCTGTCACAGCCCCACCCCTAATCAGCCCACTCAGAGGATGAGGGTTGCGGGGCGGGGGGGGGGGGGGGGTTCCCCTTTAGCCCCGCCCACCTCACTGACCCGGGGTGAACACTTCCCAGTGATGTCGTGACTCAACGGCGAAAGACTCCGCGTAGAGATATGACAGAGTATCCGTCCGAAGGCGTCTCTCATTGTCTTGACAGACGTGTTTCGCAGAGGGCGGATTGGCGTTCGGTAGGCTGGTGGCTGGGGCTAGATAAGACATCTGTTACCAGTCCTATGTCGGATGAGATCACAGTTCGCATACCAAGCTATGCAGAGGCGGGCTCGGCCAGGACCCGGGAAGGCACGCAGCTTTGTGTCCGCCGGGTTCAGGAGACTGGGTGGTCCCACCGGGACCCATGTCAGTCCCTGACGTGACCGATACAATCTATGGGTCAAGTGGGACCCGCCTCGCAACTGCCTGATTTCAACTTCTCGGTTTCTCCGACATCTGAGGAATATTTAACGAATGTTGTATGAATGTTGTGATTACACTACGCAGCTCTTCATGGCCCATGTCATTACACGGTATCTGAGATTGCGTTAAGGTTAGTACGATGAGATGGTTCAATCGATTGGATTACACAAAATGGGTGCTTTTGAGCTCTTGTTTTGCCAGAATGCCTGCACCTCAATGTCACGCAGGGCTAATGAGGAAGTTTTAAAATCAAGAGGGCTTTTTCTTTCTTCTCAAAACTGCCGACCCGCCTGGGATTCACAAACAAGGCCCCCTTAAGACTCCTCTGTGTTCACTATTCAAGGCCATGGCGTAACAAATGAGAACACCTAGTTTCCTTCTCCCGCTTAACCGCAAAACCTCCGAAAAGCCAGGGGAGAGAATGACAGAAAATGAGGAGGAGGAGGACGGGGGTCTCCTGACTTCCACCACCAGCAGAACCCTTACTCCCTGTCGGTCGGGTCTGTTGGAAGAGCATCAGGGCATCCGACGGGAAGTCTGAGAACAGCTGCCAGGCGTTCTCGCACGCTACAACTCCTCTGTCTGTCTGGGAGAAGCAGAATGAGCAACGGATATGACTGTCATTTTTCCACAAGCCTGGGGCAAAGGACGAGGATTTCGGCTGGCTTCACTCGCACCCCGACGGGTCCCCGTCTTCAATACCCAGGGACGCGTCTTCGTTGTCGTCCTTTTTTTCTTCTGGACACTCTTATCTTATCGCCACGGATCAAACACCATGTTTCTGCCTTCACTTTCATGTTTACTAGGAGTTTATAGAGAAGTGCAGTCAAATCTCACCATGTTAATTAACTGAGGAAGTAGCACTTGAAATGATATATACACAGCGCTGCTGTGTTTTCACAGTAGCTGGTGGGAGAGTGATACAATGTATAATTTGATGGAAACATTCCTCTCTGAACAAGCTGTGTCCTCTCATGAGTTATAGGAAGAGCTAGTTTCTCTGATTAGCGCCAGAACTCCGAATTCCGTTCTTTTCCCTCCCTCTCTCCACCAAATCCTTCTCCTTTCCCTCTTGGAGACAAAATCAACAGATGAACTATAACAAGGCCCGGAGTGTTGCCGTGCCAACATCCTACTGTGAACCAGTTAGACCCCACTGCGTTTCAGTTACATGAAGATTGTAAGATTAAAAGACCTACGTCCGGAGGCCATAGCTAATTGATTTAATATTTATAAACTTCCAGCGGGTGAACGAGAGGGGAGGCAACAGGGATCCAATTTCAACTGCGCTTGCTTTAAGTAACATTTCACAGTGAGAAATATTTTGTTGGTGAGTCTATGACTGGGAGGGTTTTTGTTTTCGATTGAGCCTGAATACACTCTATAGTCGAAGCTATTGTGAGAATCCAGGTGTAGCCAGTTGCATTTAAACAGATGAGTGTCAAAAACCTGTTCTGATAATCCTGATTTCAGTGGAATTAGGATCACACGAGGTGTCATGAGATCATGGCTAAGACTGGGCCAACTCACCTGCTGGCTCTTCTGTACTGCTGGCTGTGGTTGTCGGAGGTGCAACAGGAATCTCTGTTTCCCAAAAAAAAAACAGAAAATGACCGCAGAGAAACAAAGGTTAGCCTCTGTTACACGCTGATAAATTTGAATGGAATAAAAACACAAGAGTTGGACGTAGAGTTATGTAATAATAAGATGGGTATATGATGTGTTTACTTTCCAGCAGACAAGCTTTAGTGCAAGCGCACGGCCTAAATGTTTTCAGTAGGTTTAGATGTGCTGTGAGGGTTCACTGTACAGAGGGACGCGTACGGCGTCCATATTAGGAAGCCGCAAAACCTGACTTCCTAGTTTGGATGCCGTACTGCCAGAGCAAATTCTGTCTTAAGATATGGAAGAGCGATAGCGGACGCGGTCTCTCTCCCTCCTTCGCCCCACGACGAGGTGTCCGTGCCCGCGCTGTACGTCTAAGACTTGATTCTCCGGGCCCTTCGTCACCTCCCTCGTAGGGCTTTTGGCGGAGGCAGGAAGACATTGAAGGATGCCATGCGTGAAGGGAACTCCTTATCTCCAAATGATCAGAGAGTAGATATGAACCATAATGCATTTTGTTACACTGGCCGCCAAAGGGGTCTGAAGCCACTGAAACAGGTGTGTAAGTAGCGAGGGGAAGCAAGGACACTGAAGCGCAGATAAAAGTCCTGGGCGCATAGATAAAAGGTGGCAAGACCGATAAGATACACATTAAAGAAAACAGTGCACAATAGCAGTGAATAGATAAAGAATCTGTGGTAAAAAAAGATAGAATCAAGTCTTGTGATCAAAACGTTTCCACCTCTGATTCTGTTGGACTGGTTAAAACTCCTCTCTGGTTGTACCAATATATTCTACTTGATTTAAAAACCTTAAATGGAAATCTTTATCTATAGACATGTAATTGGCGTCCTTTTAAGGCCTAATTTGTTTTTTGTATTTTTCACAAAGATTCAAAGAGTTTGACTTGTGACAGGAAAAAACATAAGTGTTAAAGCTGTTTCGTCCTAATCCACCTGCCAAACTCTGGTAGCCAATCAGGATCCAGGATGTTTTACAAATGTCTGTTTCTCTTAAGCTACAAATGCCGTCTGATTTATGGCCCTTTAGACTGGAAGGTACTGTATGTTCAGTCAGTGATATGACTGCATTTGAACCCTTTCTGTTAAAACAAAAATTGTCAAAATGTTTCAGTGTCACAAATTTTGAAAGAATGGCCAATAATCAACAGTTATTCAAGCAAACTGCTCTCTGGTGCTACACCGCTCCAGGTGTCAAACCTCCCAGCGTGTGACCAGACTTTAAAACACATCCAATTCCAAAAGATTTTCAGTTTAATGCATCCTGCTGGCTTGGACCATGGCCAAGAGTATCCCCTCGGAAAATATCATTTCATGAAAGCTTTTTTTATTTCACTGACATACAATTCTATTGACCGAAAGCACCATTTAAGAACGTACTGTTTGGATTCTGAAAGCAAAGGCATAATTCATTACGATAATGCTTTTTCAATGTTTCATTCGACATTCCAGTTGCCCTTGTAAATGGGTATGTCCTTGTCACTGGTCTTTTACCTCCTTTCTAGCCACTGGGAGAGCAGTAACATTTAAAGGAAGGCCTTGTTCGGTTTTAAAGGGAAGAGGCTGTCAACATTGGGAATGAGAGGCTTCACAGCGATTCATCGAGATTGGTTTTAACGGTCCGTTTATTTTAGTTTCTGGGGTAATGGTTGATCAGAATACTGTGACTAAATGCTTGTCTGTGGAAACAAGTGGTACAGAAGTTTCCGTGAGTGATTGAGTGATTGAGTGATTGAGTGATTGAGTGAGTGAGTGAGTGAGTGCCTGCAGGAGAGAAAGAGTGTCCACCCGACAACTTTCTAGATATACGTGTAGCAAAGTTCAAGCAAACAGATGAACCGGGCCTCAGAGCTTGGCTCTCTACAGCGGCCGCTCGATGAGGCTACAGGCAGGAAAGACTGGGTTCCACGTACTTATGCAGGGGGCAACGGGCGAGCGACTCTGCTGGTAGCCTTTAGCGCAGCGGTTGCACGTGATACCGGTGACGCCGTCTTTACAGGGACACTGGCCCGTGGTTTGGTTACAGGTTTTGCCAGCGGCGCCCACTGGATGGCAATCACATGCTGTGAGGAAAAGAAGAGAAAAGGTAAGGGAACACACGTGTTGCGTGGCAGGGGACACACAAACACACAAAAACAGGTTACAGAAAAACAAGGACAACAGCGTTGACAACGACAAGAACAGTAGCGGCGGTGGCGACAACAGAGTTGGAAACAGGAACGCCGTGAACAGGGACAGTAAAGGTTGTGAGGCTTGCGGAAGCCGGAAGAGGGGGCGGAGCACACTCTCACTACACGACAGGCTAGACATGGCGTACGCACACCGATATTTCATTGTTTGGGATTCTAACAGATGTCTGAGTTGACAATAAGTGCTGCAACTCATTAGTTCTTTCCAAGATCATCTCACTGTAACATGATCATGCCTGTAGAGCTATGTGGGATCATGATGTCTCTTCTGCCAATTGCCAGTGTTTGTCTGTCTATAAATATGCAAAGCACTACATGTTCTTGGTTTTTTTGGCGATGTGTGAAGGGGAGGGAGCGACAGTGTTTAACGATCCCAGAACTGATCCTAATGATCTGAATTTGATTAATCAGGGCTTTAGCCAGGAACCAAAAATGCACATTTCCTCTCTTACTGGGGGGTCTGTCTAAGACATATGTGCTTGGAATGCAGTAATGTTTTGATCCCTGCATTAACCCTAACAACCTTTCTTTTTAAATCCTGCATATGGTGTAACTTGCCAACTAAGCTCACTTCATCAAGTTTTATTAAATGTTGAATATTTTAAGTTCAATTATTGGCAACGTTTTCACTTTCTGTGTGTTCTTGTTGGTTTGGTACAGTACACATCCAGGCATGGCTCAGTTATAAAAGACATATGTCAAAAATGACACAAATCCTATATTCTAATCAACACCAGAACCTCCCCAATAAGGTCTCAACTCCCCTCCAGTCACCACAACACCACAGCTCAATGACACGAAAAACAAATACGTGACTGTGGTTGGGTCCCATGTCAACTGTTCACAGTTAAGTCCTTCAGAACAGCCAATGGCGTTGGGTTTGAGCTAATTGCTTTGTGTTTCAGCCAATGAAGTGGGGCTTCGGATTGCGGGCGTTTGGTATTTCAGAGCGGCTGTTCCCACCGTCTCTGGCTAGTGTCACTAGTCATGGCGAGAACCATCAAAGGTCTCGGATTAAGGTCGGCAATTTGCGGTTCTATGGGTGTGTGGTTCCACTGGTGCTTTAGACCATGCTGTGCATTCCTGATCCCTACAGTGGGAACACTTTGGAAATGTTTCTTCGCCTCTGCTTTTTACTTCTGCTGATCTAATGACCTTAGGGAACACTTTAGTGCTACCAGCAGTACACACACAAACACACGCGCGAGCACACACATTATTTCAGGTCGGAAAGTATTAAGACACATTTTTTACTAGAAGCTTTTGTATTTTGGGTGATCCATTCAGACTTAAGAGCCTTTCTGTCGCCCCCCACCCTCACCAATCCATCCATCTCTCTCTCACCCAATCTCTCTCTGTCTTCTATTGTTTGTGCCAACAGCTGCTGCGGTCGACGCTTCCTTTCGTATCTCAATCAGACGACGAGCGGGCGAAACTGTGGCCTTCTCCCCCCCTCATTGGGCGGCCTTTAAAGCACGTGTAACGATTAGCACTTTATCAGGCCAATCTGTCACCCGGTTTCATTGCCTTGTTTTGTCTGGGTTTGGCATGGGTGAGAGCGGCGGGGGAGGAGAGAGAGAGAGAGAGAGAGAGAGAGAGAGAGAGAGAGAGAGAGAGGGTGGGGGAGAGAGGAGGAGAGAAACATGGAGTGAGACATGGGGGGAGAGGCTATCCAGGCCAAGCTCAAACAACAGCCTATAAACAAGTGTAGAGACCAGTCGGGCACGTCTTCAGGCATATAAATTTAAGAGCCTGTCAGGGCGGAGGGGGCAGAAGGGATGGGCCGTCGGGGAGGGCAAAGTGCGGCCCTTTCACAGCTTCAGAGAGCGAGCAACGTGTTTTTAAGAGCATCTGCCCCAATAACTATGGCTTAAGCCTGAACGTAAATCAAGGTGCTCTGCACATGGGCTGCAGGTGCCTGCTCTCTCACTCTCTCCCTGACACTTTCTACCTTTCTCTCTGTTCTTTTCTCCCCGTCTCTCGCTCTACCCTTTTTCGGTTCTTTTCTCTCTCCCTGTCTCTATCACTCCACCTTGCTTCGTTCTTTTTTCTCTCCCTGCTGTCCTCTCTGTTCCTTTATCCCCTTTCCTGTCTGTCCCTCCGTTTTCCCTCTCATTCTGTTCCTCTTCCTCTGTTCTCCCTCTCTTCCTCTCTCTTTGTTCCTCTTCCTCTCTCTATGTTCTTCTCCCCTCTGTTCCTCTACTGTTGCTCTTCTCTCTGTTCCCCATTTCCTCATCGGGACCCTCTGCCCAATCTGCTCCAGCCTTCTGGGGACCCACCAGGGAATAGTTTAGGCTTTGAGTGTCCACTTAGCACTTAAGTGGCTACAATGTTCTGCTATCCTTCTTCACAGCTACTCCAGATGGCTGCGCAAGATAGGCCCACTAGCTGGCGAAAGGCAAACCGCTTCCACCCTCCAGTCCCAGAACACACAAACGTCTAGGGTGCAGGGAGCCTCTCACAATGAGCTGGTTACAGGGTCTAGCTAGAGAACCCCTTCTGTCCTTCCTTGTTCACACATCCTCCTAGAAGGGAGAGAGAAAGTGCTTCTCTGGGTCAAGTTACTATAGTTTGGGAGAGAATATAACTTTTTAAACAAGACTTGGGATCCCAGGCTTTTCTGGTTAAAATAGTGAGGAGGATGAAAACCTGTTACGGTAAGGGGGGGGTGGTCCTGTTTATAAACGTGTCTTTCTGTGGGTGAAGACCTTGGCTTGGAAAGGCTCATATTTCCTCTTAGCTTAGCACACACCCTCACCCACACACAGAGCACTTACAGACAGACCAACGCACACAGCGAAGTGGGTCCTACATAAAAGGGAAAAATGTTTTCGGTTAATGGGAGGGTGGTGGAAGGCTTTTCGAAGGACCTCGCTCTTCGCAGGAGACGATCATTTCACAGTGTGAGAATTTTTTTGCCAATCGTTTGCCATAAGGCTCGTGTTTGAAGTTTGAACTGCAACGCTCCCCCTCCTTTAGGGTTTGTTCGTTTGGTGCCAATAATAATAATTTGTTGGCTGTTGGAGAGAGTCCAGCACGAGCCATGTCTGTTTTCTATTATAATTAAGTTATATTGGTCCACAAAAATGTTGGGGGAAGAGTGTAAGAAAAAAATTAAAACATATTTAAAGGACTCAAGCTTTTTTTCAGTGACATGTTTGGCTGATACGGGGGCTAGCTGTACTTTCAATATGTTTTGGTATTTTATTCATTAAAACAATTGGAAATATTATGGATGACACACTAAGCTGTAGCATTATCCCCATTTGAACATAAAGACAATAATATTGCCATATAACTGCCATTTTATAGTCAGCACATTACATGCATGTTAATACAGCTGACAGCAGAAACAAAAGATACGTTTACTTAAAACAAAAAAGCCATGAAAAACAATATCTTTAAATCCCCAACATAATATGCTATTTGTGGTTAATAAAGTTCTACATTGCCAATGCAAGACACATGCCGAGGAGAACGGAATAACACCTACATTATTCTAACAGAGAGAGACAGGGAAATATATATATTCGTGAAACGTGTTCCTTATGGCTCAACCCACTGAAGTGATTCCAATCTGGTTGATATTACTCTGTGGACGACAATGAAAGTAATGGGACTCATACCGAACCCTGCTGCGCTATGCTTATGTTTCTCCATAGAACAGCTTCCAGGGTCTTCTTTCACTGTCTGGCTTTTAAAAGCGTCATCACCCAGGAGAATATAAGGCTGTTGTCAATTACGTTTTCCGGCGTATCAAAATATCACATCCCAAAAAAACTCTTCATCCGTTTACCTATTATCAAGCTTTCCATCAATTTAACTATTGAATTTAAATTAACTATCAAATTCTTCATCGATGCAACGAATGCCTGCAGTGCTGAGATTGTTCGATTAGCGCCCGGGACCACCTGGAGAGTTAGCAAGTTGTCCTCCTAGGCTACGATCCTATTTTAATGAACCGTCAACAGCAGCATGAAGTTAGCCCTGACCAACTGTCCACTATCAATGTGTTCTAGACAAGCATTTTTGAGCGATGTGGGGTTTTATATTGGACAGTGGGAAAATGTTCTACACTGCCCTGCCACGGTCAGTAACTAACTCAAGTTCAGCCCAGGAAAGAGTTGCATACACGACCAAGAAGCCTCTGCATAAGTAGTCTCTCAGACTCTGAGAGGCACTCCGTCCAAACGCACTCTGTGTTTATGTTGTAGTCGATGAGGGGTGAAGCCATAAATATAGGCATTAAATCTAGCCACCGGGTTAGAAACAAAAATGGCCGTCGCACGTGATTTCCCTCACAACTGCTTGGCATGGGAGTCAGTGTGGGTGATCGAGTTTCTCGTAGCAACACTCCACTCCGCCACACTCTGGCATTACTTATCCCGTCCAAAAGCCACACAGGGAAATATATCCCATGTACAATAAATAACCAAACCCCTTAATTGGTGTCACTTTGGTGTAGCTGTGTAGTGCTGAAAGAGAGAACACAAATTAGTTTGGCGGTTGTAGCCTTCATTGAATTACCCTGACTTATGATGCCGCGAGTGTAAAATAATTTTACAAGCAAAGCGCTAAGCACAAGACGCTTCACAGCATGCGGTAACCTTTTTACCGGAGGATGACGAAGCGAGTCGTTGCCAGTGTTGCAACAGTGTCACGCTCGCATCTTCACACGTCGCTTGCGAAGTTCCAAATATAGTGCTGCGCATATGTTTTACATGGCAAGCGGGCCGGATCATGCTTCGTATCATTTGTCACCTCAGCGTAATTACCATGGATTCTTTATTGCAAGTCTTGTTTTTATGTAATTGAACACTGCAGCCTAACTCAGACAATGTTTGCTTATAATTACATTGGGGCTTTTACTCTGGTTAGTTTAAGGAAATAAATTGAACAAAACTGCTTAGATAGCTGAGGATTTTATAAATCATGATGAAATATGTTTATGCTTTCATTTCAGCGTGAGGCAACAATGAGCTTGAAGGAGTCGGGGCAGGTGTACTAACAGAGGAACATAGGAAGTCCTACGTATGAGATGACTTACGATTTCCTAGTAGATCGGGACCTGGTGTAATGACAAGGTAATTATATAGTCGCTTGGAAGGCCTTATAACTGCATTGGTGCCTTTGGGAGTAACGGAGTTTACCGTGTGGCAGACCATAATCTAGTGTATGCGTTTGTGTGCGCGTGCAAGTGCGGATGTGTGTGAGTGTGTGGGGCGGGGGAGGGGTGAAGCGCAAACTGCAGTAAACTAATGAACTGCATTTAGGAGGTATTTTGTGCTAGCGACGACGTTGGCTGATGTGGTGATCAACGGTAAGATGTTATTATGACAGCTGACGTATACTAGAAACAGGAAAAAGAAACGAGAAAAGATCTGAAGCAGATGTCGGCTCCGTTCGTCCGTGCATCTCCAAAATCCTGATCGGTATCATATTTTCCACCTCTGTTAGAACCAAACATAACCCTACAGATGGATCCAGTATGCCGTTTGGCCATCGGCAACAAGAGAACATAAACCATTACAACAGCAGGAGAAGACAAGCCCGAATATAAAGAGGCAGAGGAAGAAAGACATGCGGCAAAGACAGTTAGATGATTGAGGAGCTGCAGAGAGCATTCTTTAATATTGGTACACCTATAGGATTTAAGATCCAGCTCCACATGCCCCAAATGCGCCCATATAGTTTTGAAATATACGTGGCTAGAAGTACACACTGATTCATTTTTCACTACTTTCGGACAAGTTTTTTGGCCATAATATATTAAATCTGTCGTTTATATTCAGTCTCTATTAAATTGGAATTTGCAAAAAAATTATAGAAAGATAAAACCACTAGCTAAACCTCTACTGAAACAAAGTTGGTTACATTCCAGTAGCACATTTTTAAACTTTAGTTTAAAACTTTAGTCTTAACTTCTCGAGACTGTAGTGAATCCATTAGCGAATTCCTCCTGGTTTGTTGACCCTAATTCAGCTACGCCTGAGAAATCCTCTGTAGCCTTTGAAACACACACACACACACACACACACACACGTTCAGAAATCTTCTGTGGCCTCTGACTTATAAAAACAGGTCTTCATTAGCTCTTCATGTTACAAATCATTAATAAATATCCAGAGAAAAGGGGGGCCAGATTCACCTGGGAAGATATGGATTCAACATACATTTCCTTATTAGAATAGCAAAGGTCCCAAAAAGACTTGCAATAAACCTTCAGTGCTTACATTAAACAAGGTTTCCTCCAGAAATATAAACAAATGATGAATTAATAAATATAATCTACTGAACATACTCAGCGTAATTACTCAATGATAGAACACCCCAGCAGTCCTCCAAGCCTCTTTCTTTTAGTCCCCATGAGAATGAGTTAGGGACACGGAGGCTTGTCCACATTTCAAAGGGATGAAGAGATAGAAAAACATTAACAGTGGTTAAGACGTCCTCACTGAAATCCTGATAGGCAGAGTCATTGACAACTTCAGAAACAGACTCATAGGCTTTCCCATAGGCAGCCTTGTAGGTCAACAGACAGCATCAGACTCATAGACTTTCCCATAGGCAGCCTTGTAGATCAACAGAGAGCATAAGACTCATATACTTTCTCATAGGCAGTCTTGTAGATCAACACAGCATCAGACTCATAGACTTTCCCATAGGCAGCCTTGTAGATCAACAGACTGCATTAGACTCATAGACTTTCCCATAGGCAGCCTTGTAGATCAACAGAGAGCATAAGAGTCATATACTTTCCCATAGGCAGTCTTGTAGATCAACACAGCATCAGACTCATACACTTTTAAACACACTCGTTAAAAGTCATAGACAACCTCGTAGACAGACTCATAATCATACATTGATTAATAGATTCTGCCTTATAGACAGAATTGTAGACATACTGGTGGACAGCCTTGCAGACAACCTCATAGCCAACCTCAAAAAGCCTATCAGACACTCACAAACAACCACATAGGCTCAGACAACCTGAGTCATACACATTTCATACACATTTACAGACAACCTCACAGACAGACTCATATGTAGTACAGGGGTAAATGATACAGTGCCTCCTATTTAATAGATTTTGTTGAAGTTTAATAAGATTCAAAATGTCTTTTTTCCATTTGGAAAACAATAAAATGTGTTGAATATGGTGCCTGGATGTGACTGGATTTATATTTACTTCTTTAATTCCATTTTGTTTTTCCGATTTGTTTACTTTGTGAAAGAAATGCGTTTTGCAGGTATGTGTAAAAAAGGGCATTTGCAGAGGCACAAGTTAGTTACAGAGGAAATACCATTAAGCATATCAGAACAGAACATTTTAAAAGATTTCAGATTCTGGTTTCAGAAGCAACAAATATTATACTATTATGCTGTTTTCATTTCTGGACTTTTATCTGATTCTCCCTGCAGGGCTTTTACTCAGACAAACTGATTGATTCATTTGTTTACTTTACTCCTCAATGAATAATGTGGGAAAACATGAACTGTCAGCCCGAGGGTTCATATTTTCCTCTCGTGCCCTCGAAAGAGTGAGCATCAAAAGTCTGTGTGCGCGTGATGGACACGTTTGACGTGCCACCAGGCCTTGTTTGCACAAAGCTTTAGCACTGTCTTTCCTTTCAGATTTAGGTGTGAACATACAGAATCTTTCTTCTCTTTTTCTCTTTTAATTTACCCTATTTACCCAAGTCCCTCACTGGGGACTAGAAATGTCAAGAAACTGTGGCGTCTTCTACACCTCCCACTGTCTGATGTTCCCCGGTGAGCACACCTGTGTTGAGGTGAGTTCTTAACCCTAACCCCCCCCCACAACACACACAAACACACACACACACAACCCCCTCCTGTCGCCCTCTCCCAGACTCAGAATTCCTCTCACTCATCTGACCTGCGCCTCGCTGGGGATCACTTCACACCTCTCCCGTGTTTGTTTTTGCACGTCCTGCCCCCCCCCGTCTCCCTGACAGAGCTAGCTGGGGCCGAGAAGGGCCGGGAATGAATGGATTCTCCAGGTTCTTCTAATTCTCCTGATTCCGAAAGGGAAGACACACCACGTCGTGCTCTATTACCGGGGTTACATTCTGATCCTGTAGTTACTCATTCGCCCGCTCAACATTGTAACCACCCAGCAACTTCCCCAGCATGGGCGCTATCTCGCGAGAGACCGTTCTTCTCGTCGATGTGACCGGATACACGGATTGTTACCGCGGAGCTATGCGTCTCCAGGAGCTAATGTTACAGGAGTTAGCACTCGGGCCGGGACAGAAACCCTGGTACCTTTGCAGGCCTTCCTGTGGGAGATGGGTTTGGACAGGTCTCTGTAGAAGCCCTCCTTGCAGTAGTGACAGTGGCGCCCGGCCGTGTTGTGGCGACAGTTGAGGCAGACCCCTCCGCTCTTCCGGCCCGACAGCTTGTACAGCTCCATGTTGAAGCGGCATCGTCTGGCGTGCAGGTTACAGTTGCACGCTGTGGAGAGGGAGAACAGAGACAGACAGTTTTGTTTAGCAACCTTCGTTGGCCCAAATGAAGCGACTGGCAGTGCAAATTAATCGGAATGTAATCCCAATGGGGGGAAAAAAAGAAGCAGAAGGAGAGCGGGGAAAAAACACTTGGATTCTATGAGAAACTGTCCAGATAACAGTAATGAATGTCAATTGCCTCTGGATACCAGAACACCTCAGTCTACCGGTCTGAAGGCCGACACTGGATTTATCCTAGTGAATAATAACTCTATACTGTTGATGTTTGTTTACCACAAATACAAGTTGTACTTGATACCCTGGTCTCACAGATCTGGCTGCCGAGGTAACAGATTGTTGAGGAGCTCTGATAACGAGGTGGCCAGGCAGTGAGCCGAGTTGAGTCCTCTTTCTTTGCCTTCTTTGTCCTTTTGTCTCTTTCCTTCCTCCCCCCCCCCCCCCAAGGTTGTTTTTTCCTCTCCTAACAAACCCTACCAGACAAGGTCTCGGTACAGTATCAATTCCCCCCCAAATCCTGGCCTTGTCTGCCACTTGTTTACTAATGAATTAAGTTGCTGCTGCTGAGTTTAATTAGCCGGCAGATGTTTATTCATGACTATGGGCTTGACTTCATTAAACTCTCTGTTCGATGAGAGACACGCACGCACGCAGACGCACACACTCATTCGCCAGTTTATCCTGGAATTTTCCTGGAATCATTTTCCAGCAGAATGTGATAGGATGTGCTATACCAAATACAATATTACAAGCTATTAGACTGTTAAACATGACAGTTTTACCCAGAGGCTGTCCAGACTGTCTGAAAATCCCCCCATTTGCGCCAACCTGTTTTTCTGGTAACCCTAAATCTAACCACTTACCACTAAGCCAAATTGTAACTTTTTCTGTGAACTTTACCCATATATATTATCCTTCAGGTCCTTGTGTTGCTCTTGTAATAATTGTTTTACTGCATTGTTGGTCAAGGGGCCTGTAAGTGTTCACCGTCAGTCACATCTATAGTTTACCAAGCATTTTACCAATACAAAGGGATTTGATCACAATCTTCATGCCACCCAAAGGGAACAGGGATGGCACTTTGGATAGACATCCACCGCGACACATCTGGAGAGACATCCACCGCGACACATCTGGAGAGACATCTTTCTCGGCACATCTAGGTAGATATCTATCCCCGGTGCATATGGAAAGACATCAATACCAGTAGATCCAGATAGACATCAATCCCGGCACCTCTGCCAAGGTTTTTACACACAGACACACACACACACACACTCCAGGATGCTCCTTCCGACATTCCTCAGTTGACACCAGTTAAAATAATCTATTCAGGCTGTCGTGCTTAAGACCAGACTCTGTAATTAGCTCCATCACATGGGAAGTTATGTTATAGACTGCAAAGAAGGGGACTGATCAGCCCCCCTCGACCATCACCACAACCAACGCATATACACCACATTCCCTTCTCCTCTAAGGCTGTGTTTCCCAGCCCCCTGTAGGACACTTTAATTAGGGTCCTCTATGCTTCAATTCTACAGTGTTAGCTTTGTAAGTGTGTGTGTGTGAGTGTGTGTGTGAGTGTGAGTGAGTGTGTGTGTGT
>JACXGJ010000019.1:0-106337 GCA_016801105.1 Esox niger | reverse complement strand
CAGGCTCAGACTGCCGAGCCAACCCAGCAGCTCTATCAGTTACATTACCCAGGCGTCTTCACACAACACCTAATGAGGGGAGCAGGGATTACAACAACTGGCCAATATGCATTCATTCTCTCTCATTCCCATTCCCTCCATCTTTACCACAACAGGGATATGCCACGGGGCATAAGGACCACTCCGTGTGTGTGTGTGTGTGTGTGTGTGTGTGAGTGCTTCAAGCTACAAATATTTGGTTCCAAAAGATAAACCGTGCGTCTTCAGGAGAGAGCCAAACACACTCGGAACACAATGAGCTTTACAATTGCCCAACACAATGTCAGACTCGGTGTCTTCAGCGAAGTCCACCTGGGGCGTAGAGGGGTTTCAGCAAAGTGATACAACACCGACACAAGACGTGAAACCAAGCAACACGCTAATAACAAGGTGTTTCATGGGAGTTTCTTATGAGTACAAACTGTTTTCATAATTACATCATTGCTGGAGTATATTTTTCCTGCTACATTTAATTAGAGACGATTCGAGATGAAAGTTCGCATGCCGTTCGCTTTTCTGGCTCTGGCTTATCTGGTTTCCCCCGATGTTTTAAAGGTTCAGATTTTTATTCCGTCTTCATTCAAGCTGCGGCAATTTATTAATGTGGAGTTTCCTCCAATGCATCTTATTAGTGACTTAAGCTAAATAATGATCTTGTTTTGTCTCACCACAGTGACTGAGGTACGGGGATCTGAACCCACTCATCACTGACTACCTGCCATACTTATTTTTTATTACCATGTTTCAACGCTCTTAGGACTTGAAGTCCGTGTTGTTTTAACGCCTGCCCTGACCTAGGTCATTCTCTGCGCTGAGGTTTCACCGTTCCGCCGTGTGTGTGTGTTGACCTCGTAACAACGGCGGCATGCGCTCACATTGCACACGCAGGAACGCACGCACGCGTCCACCCATTGGCTGGGATAAGACTGTGTAACAACGAGAGACGACGGAAATATAAAACGGTGCACGTTTCCCCTTGTAGTCAGGAAGAGAAGTACGTTGATTTTGAAAGCATGCTGATAATTGAATTGAATAATTACTGCAGGCGATAAATAATTAATGAATAAATAAAATTATGATTAAATGTCATAGCAAATAATTAGACAAGCAAGCAAAAGTGAGGTTATTCTGTAACCCCATGGGTGTAATTATGCAATAAGTAGGAGTGGTATATGGCCGATGATATATTATCTGATATACCACCACTTTCTGCCAATCAGCATTCAGGGTTCAAGCAACCCAGTTTATAATTACTGTTAACACTTCATGCTGCAACCCACAGCTGGGTACTGACCCATGGGTGTGTGGTGTGGTTAACTGATCCATTTAATCTTGTGTAATAGAGTTAGCCCAATCAAGCTTCTAAGCTTAGCCCTCCAAAAGACTTTCACATGTGCTTTATAGATCTTTCATTCTATTAATAGTCCAAAAAGTTTCATTTGAATCATAAAATAGGTAGCAAGTTATTTTACAGCATAGAAAGAACTCTGTTATCACCTCTAAAATAAATAGAAAACGTAATCTGAGACAATGCCCTAGTTCTTTTACAGGAAACAGTCCATTAGTTAAATGTTACTGTTTCTCTCACATCCTGGGGGGAAAACTCACCTCATTGACAGAATACACTAGGCCGGAGATATAGTTTTGTCTAATGAGTGGGTGTTTTTAGCAAACTTGGCAGATGTTGCTGTTCTCTGAGCAGTGTCTTGACCTGACCGCAGTTCACTGACACACAGGCCTGCCTTGCTTTCCTCATTATTAAGACTTTGGACCCTGAGAGACACAAGCTCACGACCAAAGAAGCTCTGAGTTCTATTTTTGCCTCATAATGTAATTTTTGTTTTTAAAATTGACAGCAGCTACTATAGACTCAAATTTCAATTGCTCATCCATTAATTTAGTCTGACCCACCCACCAATTGGCAAGACTTCTTGAGCAGTAGAAATTCAGCTAAAAATAACAATTTCATTCCGCGTCTGTCTGTCCACTGGACGCCTGCCTCCATCTGTCTGTCTCTGTCTGTGTCCACTGGATGCCTGCCTCCATCTGTCTGTCTCTGTGTCCCTCTGCATGTCCACTGGACGCCTGCCTCCATCTGTCTGTCTGCGTGCCTGTCCACTGGACCCCTGCCTCCATCTGTCTGTCTGTGTGTCTGTCCACTGGACGCCTGCCTCCATCTGTCTGTCTGTGTGTCTGTCTGCATTGCCATTTGTCTGGTTGCCTACTCACCTCGCTGTCTGTCATTAACTGACTTGAGTCAATGTCAGTTTTAAGACGTTTCTGTCATGGATATTCCACCTTTACCCTGCCTAAGAGTCCCAGTAACCACCCAAACCAGACCAAATAACCCAATACCACAGAACCCAACTCCTCAGATTCCAGCACCACAGAACCCAACCCCTCAGATTCTAGCACCACAGAACCCAACCCCTCAGATCCCAGCACCACAGAACCCAACAACTCAGATCCCAGTACCACAGAACCCAACACCTCAGATTCCTGCACCACAAAACCCAACACCTTAGATTCCTGCACGACAAAACCCAACACCTCAGATTCCAGTACCACAAAACCCAACACCTTAGATTCCTGTACCACAAAACCCAACAACTCAGATCCCAGTACTACAGAACCCAACACCTCAGATTCCTGCACCACAAAACCCAACACCTTAGATTCCTGCACCACAAAACCCAACAACTCAGATCCCAGTACTACAGAACCCAACACCTGAGATCCCAGCACCACAGAACTCAGCACCTTTGATCCCAGAACCCAAGGTCTCAGAGCACCAGTTGGAGAGACTCCATCTCTGGGCCTGGGTTTAAAACAAACAGGCGGAGGAGCCCCTAGAGGCACAGTTTACTTTAATCCTATGGGCGCCCCCGACAGTAATCAGATTAGGTCCAGAAAGCCCCTGAAGACAAAATGAGAAAATATTGGGTGTCCTCGCTTCAGCATATTGGGGTTTTTGGCGTTTTCTGTCATAAAGGGAAAGGGAGGTGTGTGTGTGTGTGTGTGTGTGTGTGTGTGTGCGCGCACGCATACATGCCTGTGATTGCTGTTTGTGGCTGGTTGATGGTCTCAGATTGTTATGTGTATTCTGATTGTAACATCAGCAGCTTGGTACCCAAATTCCCTTTCCTACCACCTAACTGCATTGCCTAAACTAGGGGGTGCGAGAGAAATTGGGAGAAAACTGAACTGAAATGACCGGAGTAATCTCCTGTAGCAGCTGAATGCGGTCGCCCTAAAACACGAGCATTGCTCAAGTATAGAAAAAACGGAGTATTGGTCACTGTATATGTCACTTTTGAATTTCATGGGTTTCAGGCCAAAAACCGTTAGGAACTCCCTGACTTATGTAGAGAACGTGTGCTGGTGTAGAGAACGGAAACAACTTCAGAAAGGTTAAGAGCGTGCTCAGGAAGGACCTGAGGGAACATTCGGCACCAGTCTGGAGGGCTGGTAGGACGGGACTTCACACAGCCCCAGGGAGGAGGCTCACATGCCCGTCGAGACCCACGCCAGCAGATCCTTCCTCAAAAATAGATCCGTCCTAGAGAGCCAATTCCCTTGAATCCTTTCAGGAAGTGAACTGATAGTGAATCTATGAAATGCACTTACAAACACACAAACACACGTATGCACATATACACACACACACACATACACACACACACACACACACACACACACATACTCTTAAGATTAATCCACAACTCAACGACACCCCTAAAGACTTATATGGGTGGGGGGGTATAATGATATTGTGTGTGAGTTTTTTTTTGCTACACTCCAGATTTAACGCGGGCATTACGGTTAGAGCTCAGCCAGTCACAAACAATCATTTTGATTCACACATCCGCAACTAGAAGCAGCCTCTTCTTACGCTTTGGCAGACAGCAAGATTCACTTAGTGTTGACACTTTCCTCAACTGTGATTAAGAACCAGCGTTTATGACAGACAGACCCTCCCCCTGCTCTCGTAGTCGCGACAATATTGGATACATCAGCAGCAGGACCACACAGATGCCGAGTGTGTAGGGCGATTCACATGCCCTGAAATTCCACTCTCTGCTTCTACAGAAATTATCATTTTGAACGAAATTACTGTTTTTTTACTAGAACAACCAAACAGTGTCTCACTTTCTCAAAGCTCATAATAACACCAGACACACACACATAAGCAAGTACGCACAAACACTCCGACACCCCACACGAGAGACACACACACACAAACACACACACATACACAGGACAAAGCATCAAGTTATCTGTGGCAAGGGATTTATTTAGACGAACTGTGTTGCTATGCTTCTCTCTCCTACTCTCAGATATCAACCGCTAAATCCAGCCCATTTCATAACAAAAATTACTTTAATTGCTTCGAGTCACCGCAAAGATTGAATCCTTCTGCATTGTTCACCCCTTTACATCTGAGCGATGTTGCGTTCCCATTTAAGTTGATGCCGACCCTGCCGTGGAAGGTCTGGGAATGCTGTCTTTCCAGGTCTGGTAATTCTCATACAAAATGCGCATTGCTTCTAATTCTTTTAATCTCAAAGGAACATAATGAATAGAATCATAAGCAATTTTTTGGCCTAGCCAGTCATGTTGAGACGTAGCCTTTTCAAATGCAACATCAAGTCATTAAACAGGTCTGACAAAGTCAAGCTCATGTTTGACTTTTGATTCATCTAATTGCTACAATTAAAAAAACAAGGATGTACTGTACGCTTGGGATGCAGACTTGTTTAAAGAGGTCTTTCTCCTAATCTCATCAAATAAAGCACTTGTCCTACGCTTTCATTTCTTCATGCCTCAAGATTGGTTCAGTACTGTCCGGAAAGAATTTGTAGCATATTCTTTTCTCCATAAAGACAGCTGGTCTATTGGATGGGAGAGAAAAGATCACAAGTACCTGGATTAGAGCCACAGATTTGATTTTTATTCATTTTACCCGTTTCCGGAATTTTCCGGAATGCTTTGTGGTTTTGGCGTAAATGTAAACTTTTTAAATTGCAATAACTAGGAATAGAGTGACCTCAAACTCACTTTAGAAACTGAAAATGGGTCTGACTGGAAACTATAGGATCACCTTGGCGTAACATCAACAAATAAAAGATTAGAGAGAGAGGGCATATCAAGAATAAACATATTAAGATGGCGGTGCTTTGATCACCTTAACTTGAGTGGACAAGGCCCCAGAAAAACAAAATCTGATTCCAGATCAATTTCCGTGTGAGGAATGCAGTCACAGGAGTCAGTTTTACGCTGCTAATGCAACACACATTCAACAAAATGTCAGCCTTCATCTGTCTGAACATTTGGCCAGAAGAGAGAAGATTGATGTAACTCTTTAGGTAATCCTGTACCTGTATTGATTTGAAAGGTGTAAAGGACTTGCCAACGGGTATTGAAGTTAATTGTCTGTGTTTTCAAATGGTTCCCTGTTGAATGTTGACTCACCTTACAGGGTTGACTGAACATCAGTCGTTGACCTTGTAAAGTGAGTCGACATTTAGAACAACTCAAACAAATCTGCTTTGCACAAGTCAGTCTGTTCTGGTACTTTGAATGTTTGACAATGTGAAATTATGTGCCCACAATGTGATTTAACATTTCCTTGAAATGCTACGTTGTTTTGTACTGCATTATTATGCAGTATTTTTCCATACGGACCCCCATGGGAAACAAACCTACAAACCTTCACATTTCACACACTATGCTCTAGCAGCTAAGCTACATGAAACCTGCCAAAGAATTTCCTTTGAGGAGAGCTCATTGCTGCAAAAGATCACATTTATTAACAGTTTACCAGTGCATTAAGCAACTATTCACATACATACAGGCACATATCTCTCCTGTGAGAAAACATTAATAAATGTTATTAAGAGATTTGCTTGCGATGCTCTTCTGAAAATATTTGAAACTCAAAAGAGCTTTGGGATTGTAGTGGACACAGAGCCAGCTATGGTCCGTAATACCACTGAAAACCTATGGGATGATTACATTTCGGGTTCATAAAGACAGGATGACATTGCTACAAACAGGGATTTCAGGCCTCATCTCCTTTCAGGCCTCATCTCCATGTTAAACTGCTTTGGTGTAAAATAGTAATGTAGTTTATCCACTTCCATTATATATTTTAAATTGCTGGTATATAAATTAATGTTTTTGTTAATTATAAAATCATCCCCTCCACTACATCGTTTTTCAAAGTTTTATTGCCCTAACCAAGTTCACAAATGTTTAAATTCTGTCAGGTGTGTGTGGTTTCTGCAAGTTTGCCACTGTTCCCCCTTCAGACCTGTTTCTGGTCCTCCAACTTTATTTTCTAGTTTTTTTCTTGAATTCCGTTCTTTATATTAACTTCAAAGATTTCTAAGGTGAGGCAGAGAAAGACGGGGAACACTGTGACAGTTATTTGGGGGGGGGGGGGGTGTAGGTGCTCAGTCTCCCAGAGAGCCATTTAAGGACCTCCCCGAAGCTGGGAAGGGGAAAAGAAAGGGGTATGAAAAAAGTATGAAAATGTATGCACTCACTACTGTAACTCTCTGTGGGTAACAGCCTCTACTAAATTAATAAAACATGTAATTCAAAATAATAATAAGAAGAAATGGTTGCCTGCTGAGATTCTATCAGACTAATTCAATTCCTTTATCGATGCCAATTAGCACAGCGTTTCTGTTCCGTCTCTCCTTTCTTCTCGCTCTCTCTCTCCTCTCCATTTCTCCTGCTCCCCCGCCTGCCTTTTCTTCTATCTTTCTCTAATGAGTCAAGTGACCAACATTGGATCATGGAGCTCTACCACAGTAATGGCCTGTTTCACACACACACACACACACAACATTTAAAATAACTCTTCTCTGACTCGCAAAATATTATTTGTATCAGTCTATTGCATGTTAAACCGCTGGCTTCTGATTAAACAGGCTGCGGCTGTGGTCAAACACTGTGATCTAAGGAATGGTATGCAGTTCAGAACTTGGACATTTCTTATGGAGTTCTGGGCTGTATATCATCAGCCTTGTAATGCCTCCTGTGGTTGGAATGGAATATGAACTGATCTGGCCTTGGGACTGAAATCTCAGTTGAACTGATTTCCAATGAAAGGGATTTCTTTACGAACCAAACGCGCTTCTCGCCAGTCGTGTGACCTTTTTTATAACAGTCAAGCTGTTAAGGGTTTGGCTCTAATTTCATAATTTAACACGGCCGCCACTGGCTTCTGATGTTTTCAACACATTTGCATTCTGCTATCGTCTTCTTTTCCTCCCTCAAATTATGCTATTCCCCTCGCAGACAGATGGGAATAGCCTCTGAGCTCTGGTGTTTCGTGTCTACGGGTTGGCTAATAAAACGTATTCTGCCGCAATTAAAGGGCTGTGAGAAAGTGCGGTGCTGTGCTGCAGGGGGAGACCTAATGAAGCTGTGGCGCTAAGGCTAAATCTAATGCTGAGCAGAAGGGATTTGGGACTGGAGGAGAATAAACATTAGTTGGTGCAGAGCAGATAATCCGTTTCAACAGGGTATTGTATAATTGACCAGTGCATTGGGTTCACAGTTAAGATCATCAGAATTTCTATTTATCAGTTATACCCTATCGGTGCTTGTATACAAATGCTGTTAGGCCTGAAGATGCAGGTCCAACTATTACACTGTTAAGCCAAGATTAGCAACAGGTAGAGATTTCTCTTGGACCCACCCATGTATTTTGGTGCTTTGGGTTCTGTAGAAGGAAAATAAAACCCATTGTGATTGTGTCTCATCTCAGTGTAGCTAAGGAAGGGAATTATTGTTGTTTTCAAATGGAATCTTTTTTTCATCTTATTTGTGGTTAATTTTTTTTTT
This sequence comes from Esox niger, assembly GCA_016801105.1. Lineage (NCBI taxonomy): Eukaryota > Metazoa > Chordata > Actinopteri > Esociformes > Esocidae > Esox > Esox niger. The sequence goes on along the minus strand of JACXGJ010000019.1, from coordinate 98,441 downwards.
ACATACATAATTCTGTCCTGGCCCTCCAATGATTGCAATGTCAAAAATCACCCTGTGGCAGATTCTAGTTGGCTACCCCTGCTGTAGAGGAATGCCGAAAAGCTTAAGATACTCTGCTGTTGCTAGGCAGAAGTTGCCCATAGCTACAGACCAAACATCAACACATAGTCAACACCCAAATGGTAACTTCGGGGCAGACACTGATAAAATCTGATCTTCCCTTAGTAGTTGAGAACCCCGCTTACTCCAGTATAACCTCTCTACTATGCTTTCCAACCATCCCTGGATGTCCTCTCATGACCCCTCGGCCTCTTATCCTTGAGTTCCTCTAGGACATAGGCGGAGCCTGAATAGCGGGGCAGTATCCTCTGCCTATATGGTTGACGTGTAGCTGCCCTCGTTGATTAAGTAACCCAGGTGAGAAGGCCTCCATTAGGGCTGATGGCACCACTGCACGAGGGGGCTAATCAAGCCTGTTGCTCTCTCAGTCCCGCTGCTGTCTGCCACACAGACGAGCCAGCAACCTAATGGCCTCCTGTTTCCCACATTAGCCACATTTAATGTCAGACCTGCCCCCTCGTTAGGAAGACCTGGTGTGTCCCTGTGCCCCAACACACCCCTGGGGCCCCAGGGGACACTCAGGCACTTCCACCCCACGCTGGGGGCCTATAATAGGGATAGTTTGTAAAGGGGTCGGCCTGTGATCTGAGGCCCATCAATTTGCAGGGTAATCAAATCTTCTATTGTTTGTGCACGCGCATAAGCGAGTATGTGTTGGTGTGTGTGTGTGTGTGTGTGTGTGTGTGTGTGTGTGTGTGTGTGTGTGTGTGTGTGTGCATGTGTGACAGAGAGTGCAGGTCACTTAAGGTTTGAGACAATTGATGCTAAGTGTGCGTGTGTGTGTGTGTGTGTGTGCGCGTGTGTCTGTGTTTCTTAGGTCTAAATATACTCATGGGGACCAAATGTCCCGTGAGTATAGTAAAACCAGAAGCTTTTGCTGGTCCACATGAGGCAAAAGTAAATTTCTGGCTCAGGGTTTAGGTTTAGGGTCAAACTTACAATTCATTTTAGAGTTAGAATTTGGGTTTATTTAGGTTAAGGCTAAGGTAATGGTTAAGGTTAGGGTTAAGGTTAGGGTTAGGTTTAGGGTTAAGATTAGGGCAAGGGAGCATGCAATTTAAATGTTCTGGTCCCCATGAGGTTAGCTGTACAAACGTGTGTGTGTGTGTGTGTGTGTGTGTGTGTGTGTGTGTATGAGAGAAAGATAGAGAGACAGTCAGTGAACAATCTATGCCATAAAAATGCCACGCGTGCTGTCTGACTTGGCCCGGCCCCATTTAGGCCGTTGTAGGGAAAGAAAGCATTTCAGAGGTGAATGAGGAAAATAATAAGGAATGCCTAAAACTGTCAGGGCTCCATAGACCCCCATTGAACAAAGAGACCAAGCCAGCCGTCTTAATAGCATGAGGGATGGACAGCCTTTGGGGATGCAGACACAGCGCTGGATCGGAGCAGCATCCATCCACTCAAACTATCCCAAATCTGAGACTCTCCCACATTGTCAGCCATGGGATCTAGGCTGGTTTCAGACTGGTTACACCAGGCTAGTTTAATTCTGGTTAAACAAGGCTAGTTTTGCTCTGGTTACAGCAGGCTAGTTTAATTCTGGTTAAACCAGGCTAATTTTGGTCTGGTTACAGCAGGCTAGTTCAATTCTGGTTAAACCAAACTTTTAGACCTAAATTAGCAGGTACAGGGAGTAAAGAACTAACAAGTAATTCATAAAGGAAATATAAAGGAAGAATGAAAAATTGTAGATTCAAGTCACTGTTTAGTGATGAACTTCATTTTCCTGGTCATTATACTATTCATTAGAAACTTCCATTACCTGATGAACACAGTGCTTTTACTTTTTACACATCTGGTGAGAACTATCTAAGTAAATAAATCTAATTGGTAGATGGTAAAGGGAAGAAGTGAGATGAACACGATATCGACAAAGAATAACTGGATTTAAAGCTCCCAGTGCAGGCAAACCAAGATCTCTGCTTTCACTTATAAAGCGCTCAGCTTTTATTTTATTGAATGCTAAGAGTGGGAAGTAGAGGCAAGTAAAAATGGATTGTGTTTGACTGTAAATTATAACACCAGGTTTCTGTTCTGTTAAGTATTGGACCAGGGTTTCTGTACTGTTGAGAACTGGACCAGGGTTTCTGTACTGTTGAGAACTGGACCAGGGTTTCTGATTTGCAGTCAATACCAGCAAGAGAATTGCCGCCCTGTGATTCTAGCATCTTTTTTTTGCCCGACCAAACATGAAGTGTGAATACTGTGCTAAGTCTTGTGATAAATTCTGCCCTCGGCAAAAGCCCACCCGACATCTCATCACACAGAGTGGAAGTTGGGAACCAAACCGTACAAAACTGTTGAGCAATCATTCACCGTTGCCAGCTCCCACAGCTCCATCGTCAGCGTGACCTTGAGAGCCGACAATAATTCTACGCCACTGTCCCCGTCGTCGTCAACTGTCTAACAACTCACCAGCCTCATTACCCATGAGCCTACTCTGGTGTGACTGATGCCGCCATGATCTACAAAGCTTGCACGTCTTCCATAAACAGCAGACCTATCTGTCTCAATTCCCTTGTCAAACATCACTTTTAATCTAATTGGGCAATGTTGCTTTTGGGTTCCATGAGACTGAGGATTTTCAAATCTCAAATAATTTGGCAGGTCCTTTCACCGTTACCTGAGGGCCTGGCTGAGACGGCCAAGTCGTCAGGTGAGACGGTGAGGAGGTGGCGTACGGCGCTTTGCCAACCCAACCGAAGACTTGCACGATATGTGAAAACGACACTAATCTAGCAGAGTCTTCAATTAGGGCAGGCCTACACACACACACACACACACACACAAACACACACCCTCGCATTCACACCCACACATACACTATTATAGTGCATACTGACAGTTTTGAGAGGGAAAATAGAATACAAGCATTGTTTGAAGATTAGAAGGGATAGTGTTGGTTAGTTCCTTCGGGCATGGAATGACAGGGGTTACCACTCTTAACATGATTGCTGTGGCATGTCCTGTAGTGAATGGACAAGACAAGAACAGTGCGTGAACAGAGTTTCATAACATTTCAAATAATGTTGATATTTTTTTGTCGTTTTGGGGGGTGTTTGACATTTGCTAGAGCTGCAGATTCACACATGGGGCTATGGGGAAGTGAAATCCCAGTCAACAAAGTGATTTTTTGTAAAAAATTCTATTAGCTAGTTAGGTTCAAGATTGATTTTAATGTTGTTCATTTCACACTGAATAGGCACTGGAATAGTCATTCTGATTGGAGCCCTGCTAGATCACTTGTAGTGCAAAATATTACTGTACTTTTGGACCATTTTCAGAGCCCTTTACTTTGTGCAGCTTTTCTCGTCTTGTGAACTTAATTTGTAAGGAATAAAAAACAATTAAATGCCTTCACACGATTCCCTATACTGACAAAGAGAAAAACAGTAGTTTAGAAATGTGTGCCAATTTATTGAAAATCAAAAACTGAAACATCTAATTTGTATAAGTATTCAGGCGCCTTGCCATGTGACAATCCAAGGATCTGAATGGAGCTTTACATTTTTGGGATATGATTTAGAAAGGCACTCACCTGTCATCATAAGGTCTCACACTTCACAGTGCATGAAATTTAAAGAACTCTCTATAGATTTTCAAAAAACAATTGTGTCGAGGCACAAACCCGGGCACTGAAAGCTCCCAGCAGCACGATGTGCTTCATCATCGGAAGACTTTTGGACCCACCAAGACCTTTCCTAGGCAAGAACGCCATTGGCCAGGGAGCTAATGAAGAACCCAATGACTTTCAGAGTTCCTCTGCAGAAGGACAACAATCTGCAGCATTCTGGCAATCAGGCCTTTATAGTAAAATACATACGACATGCAGCCTGGAATTTGTCAAAAGGCACTTAAAGACCCTTGAGAGCATGAGGAGAAACATTATCTGGTCTGTCGAGGCCAAAATCTAATGTATAGCCCATGAATGTGAAGTGCTAAAACCAGAGGTTTTTAGCACTTAGTATTTATGGCTGGTACATTAGAGGTTTGGCCAAAAAAAAGGTAACACTCTTCACCTGGGTAATGCCATCCATACGGTTGAGCACGGTGAAGATGGGGGGACGGGTGAATGGAGCAAGAGATGGAGAGGTCCTTGAAGAAAACCTGGTCTAGAGATTTCTAAAAGGTGTTTTCGCTTTGTCCTTATCGGGTATTATTAATATGTGTAGATTGATGGCAAAAAGAAATCTGTCTAATCACTTTTATATTTAGTCTATAACATAACGCAAAAATAAATATATTTTATTCATTCTAAATTTAACCTATAACATAATGCAAAAATAAATCAATCTAATGCATTATGAATTCAGTCTATAACATAACGCAAAAATGAATCTATCTAATCCAATATACATTTTGTCTGTAACGTAACATAAAAATGAATATATCTAATCCATTAGACATTTAGTCTAAAACTTAGCAAAATGCAGAAAAAGTGGAGGGGTCTGAATAATTTCAGAATACACATTATGTCTCCAACATGTTTAGAGAAATCCCTGTGTATATCCAGGACTGTTCGGTTCCATCTGACCACTTCCAATGGCCTCCTTGGGATTTTTCAGATCCATAAATCAGAATGCGGCATATTCATCGCCGTTCTTCTCGCTATCTGGCCCAGAATGATGTCACATGTACCATAAATCCTCATTTTGGTGCGCTTGGCTGACGGCAAGGTAGTTCTTCAGCGATCAGGGACCTTAAACCTGCCCTGCAGGATAATATCATTATGATGGCATCACAGCCAAAAGGAAGTGAACGAGTGATGAATGAATGTGTAGGAGTAGGTAATGGGCTTAAAACCTCCTCTAGTCTAATCTCTCTGGTCTATTCAATAGATCATTCCCACTTCTCTCCTAGCCTCATTAGCAACAATAGCATCGGGGTCCATCGACACCAGGTGCGTGAACTTTAACCTTTTCACACACCCCCAACCACGACTTTCTGGGTCTCCTTAGAAATGTGACGTGCCGGTTCTCAGGGGAACGGGGAAAACCGGGGGCTTGCCTTCCCTGCCTGGCCGCCTGCTGCAGATGTCGTTAGTGTGTCACCTTCTAGCTGATTTATCATTGTCCGCGCTCTGGTCTTAACAAGCCTTCACGCTTCTTTATTTGAACGTAAGTCCACCGCGACAGATTTTTCAATAAAATTTATAGGGCATGAAAATGACTTCAGTTTGGGCCAAGGGAAAGAGGGAGAGAGAGGGAGGAGGAGAGGGAGAGATAGGAGTTGTATGGTGAAAACAGGGGTGCAATGGAGGTGCATGGTGTTGGTTATCAGCTCTGGAAGTAGAGAGGAGGGGTGTAGTGGAGAGAGGTGCAGAGTGGGAGGATGTGGAGGCGATGTGGAGGAGAGGACAGGGGAAAGTAGGAGAAGGGGGGAGGAGTACAGGAGAGGAGGGATGCATGGGGAGATGAGGAGAGATTGGGGGAGAGGAGGTGTGGATAAAGCAAATTGGTGTAGAATTTGAGACTCCACTATAGGCTCCTATCCTGGCTATGCTACGCAGGATAAATCCTTTTTTTTCTCTGGTATTCTTTCCTTCGTTTTCTCTCTTTGTCTCAGTGTTTCAAGTAACCCCTTGCTTTAACAGCGACAGAGTGCTGACCATTTATCTGATCTTTTCTAGTACTTTTCTACAAACTGTCAGACTCAGGGGGCTCATTTGGACGCAGAACTGGGTACAGTGAAGACTAGTTAAACCAACTCCCAGGCTGTGGATGATGGCTTTGAACTGCTTGGTTCTTGGTGCTTTTATAAATGGGTGGACCGTTATGGTAACCTACCTTGGGAAGTGTTCAATGACCATGAATGAGTTTTGGAGGAAATTTGAGTAAACTGAATTGCATTCTAAAAAGAAAAACATTAAATGCCCTAAAACAAACTTTAGACTCCGATGCATGTGGCCAGTTGTTTTAGGAAAAATGTATTTCAGAACAACTATACACTTGAACATTCTTCTGTAAACGGCTACATATGACAGTTTTCAGAAGATCCATCACAAACACATATTCAAACAGGCATTCCACCCCACACACTGGTTCTGTGTGTGTGTGTGTGTGTGTGTGTGTGTGTGTGTGTGCGCGTGCGTGTGCGTGTGCGTGTGTTCAAAGCTTCAAGACACAGCCACAGAGAAAATAAAGAGAGACAGGCTGTCAGAGCTCTGCAATCGGGGAGCCATTTACACTGTCTCTGCTCAGACACTTTAGGATAAAAAAAACACATCCTGGAGCTGCTAAACAATGTGCCTGTTCTGTGGGCCTGTTCTCCTAGGCCTATGGGACAGACCACACACACACCAACACACACACACAGAAACACATTTCTTTGCTCATGGAAACAGGGGAACGAGAGGCGAGGGACAATGGAGAAGGGCCAGGAGGATAAATGAGGAGAATATCTAACTCCTTGCCTAGCACCATCCTAGTGAGGAGAAGCGAGCAGCAAGCCGCAACACCGTCAGCCTCGCGGCGCTCCTCCACCTTCTCTCCGAGGCGTTTATTGTTCTTTCCTTCCTCACTCCCGTGTCCTGACTTCACTCTCAAACCTCGTCTTGGTTTGTGGAATGACCACATTTCCCACACGAATCTCCACAATGTCTTTTCTCTCCGGTGTGGAGAATTAGATTTTGGCCGCGGCCCGTCTTTCTCCGACCCCGTTTGATGTCTTCAAAGCCCCAACGTGGACGCTCGAGGCTTCTAACGGGGTGTGAGGGCACACGCTTCTTCCGCATCTCAAGCGTTGTTCTTGGATGGCGCGCCAGAGAGAAACCGTGTGCATGGAGGACGAGATGAGCGCACACTCGGACGTCCTCCCAGGTTCAGTCCAATGGGCCAGAGAAGCTCCCATAAGGACACAGACATGGAATGTTCAGAGATTAAATGATATTCCACTGTTTTAGTGGGGGACAAAGAGGGGTCTTAATGATTTTGCGATGGGCCAGGACACGTATTAGAGTATTTTGGGACTTATGAAGCATTTCAGAGTCAAATCAAAATATTTAATCTGTACATTTAGCCAGCAGTTGGCTACACCAGCCTCCATCCCACTGCTGGCTTCACTCTGAAGCTAGGCTGGGTCGGTCCTGGTCGGTGTCTGTATTAAAGACCAGATGCTGCTGATGTGGCAGTTGGAACGACGGTGGTTGTTGACTTTGTGGCACCTGGACAGCTCAATCAATATAAAACCACTTACAAGGTGTGGCCTAATCAACAACCACCGCCGTTTTTAACACAATGCAAGGTAATAAGGACTCGTACAGATGGACTGGACGTTCAGTTGCCATACGGTACGTTTAAAGCGATCATCCCAATCTGTGTGACACGTCACTATGGAGCTAACCACACGGCGAGTGTCTGATTCCATCTTTGATGAGACCAGGGCAGATGCTTACACTGATCCATACAGCATTCTGTTAATTACCTATCCTGACAAAGTCCCAAGAGGAGGCAGGTTTGTAGGCGCGGGGCTGCCCCAGCTGGCTGCTGCCGGAAGATTCCGGAGGCTGCCAGATTTTTCTGTTTGGGGCGCTAGTGCCACGCTGATTTATGGGGTGCAGGAACATTTGCGCCACAATATTGAATATTTACTTTTCATAACTAGCCAGACATCGCTTGTGAACAAACAATGACATTTTTTGCTGCAACCTAGCCTGGCAGATGAGTTGCGGATTGCTCTCCACTGAAAGGAATGGAATTATGCCGCAATGCATACAGCTTGATGCATTCTGTCTGTACGATGCTAAACTCTATATATTCTATTCAGAGTCAAATAGAATACATAGTTTACCTACACATTTTGACAGTCACTGGATAAAGTAACCAGCTAACCATGACTTAAATATATGTCTTAAAATGAACTAGTCACAAGTTGTTTTTGTCAAAATGTAATCATTGTTAGCTAGGTTAATTAGTTGGCATGCATTTATATTCATCCACTCTTGTCAGTGGCTAAATCTACTATTAGCTAGCTATCATGGTCATCACAATTGAGCACTTTGCGTTGGCTAGATTAGCTGTTTTTTGTTAAGGATAGAGTTTGGATTAATTCATTTAATTTAATAAATTTCTAAACCGGGCCTAATACTATCCAGGCCTCTTAATCATCCCAAGCTTCGAATTGGCTCATTCGTTAACTCTCCACCCATTGTAACTATCGTAAGTTGTAGCTAAAAGTGAGAATGTGTTCTCATTTGACTAATCAGGCTATGTAAGGGGTAAATAAAATAGAAAACATTGGTTGTTGATTCATATAATAAACTGCAAGCACATAAATGACTGCGTCTGCTACAAACACAGATGTTGTATACAAACCAAATGTTAGCTATCTTGGATCGGGTAATCAAGTAAAGCTATTAAAGAAAACAAGCCTGTGGTTGCAACACAGAGGACCAACACAATGTAGTACCACCACAGTGAGGCATTGTACGAACATTGCACAAGCACTGAGAACGTTAATGAGCGACTACCGACACCTATGACATGTGTCAACTATTGCTTATTATTATTCTAAAAATGGAAACCAGAAGATATCCAGTATCAACAATAGCTAGTCACGTTCTGTGTTCAAGTGTTACTGCGCCAGCTGGTTTGTTCCACGCAGATTGTTTCTGACACTGATGGAGGCTATATGTTGTTCCTGAACCAGCCCCCAGAACCACAGTTGCCACAGAACACTGCCCCAAACTTACATCCCCCCCACCACTACCCCACACTCCACTGGAATTCTGGGAAACCCACAGCACACACACCAACCGCTAGACCATTGTAGCTCCAACTGTCTCTTTGGAGCAGTGGTTCTTGAACTTTTCTTCTTACAGAACGTATTTTTGAATACAATTATGCCTTCAGGGCCCTGTAATTGATTTTGACAGGTTTGACTAGCGGAGGAAAGATACAGGTGGTGTTGAGAGGGAAGAAGGGGGTGAAGAGCCCCTAAGATCCTAAAACCTAGAAAGCCCAAACCTTGCTGTAATTAAGTAATCAGCAAAGCTGGACTGGGAGTTTGCAGGGGCTGACAAATTGTTTGATTTTAGCTTTTTTTTTTTGCCCAATTGTTGCGCAACAAAATCTGGATTCGCATTTAAAAACGGCCCACATTACCATTAAATAACGATTACAGCCTAGGCGGGGCTGTCACAGGCTGAATCTGAAGCTGTTAATAACCTAAGATGGTCGACCTTGAACATACTGAATCGGATAGGGCCATAAAGATGTCCAACTTCATGGAAAGAAAAGCTAATGGGTCGAGAAGTAATTTCTGCATTGTTTTAGTGGAAACGCAGAGTATTCAGGACGGTTGAAGATTTTAGGATTTATTTGAGTCCCCCCAGAACAGACGAGTGGGGGTAACAGCTCATTATTTTTAATGTCTCATTTCAAAGTCTGATTTATTCAAAGGGGACATGAGGCTGGGTAGCTAAGAGTTCATCTCTAAGGACAACCTTCGGATAGGGAGGCTTTTCTGGAGCAGAGCTGAGTGATGTTCTGAGGCAGTGGAGGCACAAAGTTGCGATTGATTCGAGTTAATGTACTGTATAGAATCTGGTAGACAAGTGTGACAATGATGGTCGAATGCCCCATGCTGTGATTCTATTCTTAGCTTGTCATTCAGTACCTTTTTGTCGTTAACTGCTCAAAGCTAATGGACATGTTTCATATTTTAAAAGTTAAAAGATAATCAGGCAAAGAAAACAGGGCTCCAACGATGTCGTGCGTCAGTTAGAATGGCTAGGATAATCCCTGAAACTACATGCAGGATTCCCATTGGCTTGTTGCTACCACTCCTGTGGCCCGTGTGACCGCTAGAACAGTACTGTCCAACAAAATAAAAGTGCTTTTGTAATTTATGTCAAAATAATATAACCTAAAATGTGATGATTCTGTAGATATGCATTCTTATTTGCTCTGGCACAGAACTCGCAGTTTGAAGTGATTGTGTTCAGTCGGCCAAGAAAATTGGCCATAATTATTATCAAATGGACCACTTAAACTGAATCTACAGAAAATTACTCTGAATGAATACTCTGACATCCTGGTCCGGGAAGGCAATATGTTTTCATCTCAAAACTTGCAGTTAAAATACTTATCACTGAAAACTAAGACTATTACACAATTTTGGTTAGTCGATATAGAAAAAAATCATCTTACAAAGTCATGTTTTATACTGTGTATTCAAGAGCAAATCTAAGCATGTTTTTTGTATGTATTCCAACTGTCATTAAGGTTCACGGTTGCAGGATTACCCACCTATCAACACTTGTCTACTGAGACCCTGAGGGAATGACAAATCTGAACAGCCCAAAGAAAGGTGTCATTTCCAACCCAAACCCACTGCTATTCTGTTTGTTTCGAAATCTAAGAATTTGTTTCTGAATCATTCTTTTTATGAATTTAACTTGTATTTTGTTTTTGTCACTCTCTGTTATTGGGACTCTTCCTCTGTTGCAATGTGTCCCCCAATACACAACCTAGAACATTTAAAATCACGTCTCACTTTGTCTCCAGACAGATAAATGTCTCACTTTGTCTCCAGACAGATAAACATCTCACTTTGCCTCCAGACAGAATAATGTCTCACTTTGTCTCCAGACAGATAAACGTCTCACTTTGTCTCAACATAAATGCTCATCAAGCAAGAGGCTGTGTGGCCAAATGAGCTCAATTCAAATGACATGTCTACATCTCTGTTTTAGTGCTTAACAGCAGCGTGTCTCAGCAACATCTCACAACAGTGGACGAGCCAAGTGAGAGGAAGGGAGTCAGAGCCGGGACTGTCGAGGTCAAGGTGTGGGTCTGGGTTGCTACTGTTGTAGTGGCACATAAGAAAAAAGGACTGCTGGCCTGGAATGGAGTCACTCACCCACTACCACCACCATCCCTCCATCCATACATCTCCCCAAATACCTCCATCCAAATCCCCCTCCATCCATCCATATCCCCCTCAATCCCTCCATCCATCCATCCTCAATCCCATCCATCCCATCCTCAATCCCTCCATCCATCAATTCCATCCTCAATCCCTCCATCCATCCATCCATCCATCCTCAATCCCATCCATCCATCCCATCCTCAATCCCTCCATACATCCATCCCATCCTCAATCCATCCATACATCCATCCCATCCTCAATCCCATCCATCCCATCCACAATCCCTCCATCTATTCATCCATCCTCAATCCCATCCATCCCATCCTCAATCCCTCCATACATCCATCCCATCCTCAATCCCTCCATCCATCCCATCCTCAATCCCATCCATCCATTCCATCCTCAATCCCTCCATCCATCCCTAACTCAGTCCACCCATATGCCCCTGAATACATCTTCCCCTCAATCCATTTCTGCCTCCATCCCTCTCTCCCTTTAGAGACGAGAGGAGACAGGACCTCTTATCGATCATCCCTCATCCCGACCCAGGCTTTCATCCCCGGCCAGCGGCCTGTCCTCCTGGCATTCTTCGCAAGAAAATATGCAGAGTCCTTGCAAAAACAACTTGGAAACATTCCCAAAAACCCAAGGATGTTGGAGAATGAAAGTAGGAAGGTTTTTCTTGATATATTGGCTGCTTTAGATATGCCATTTCAAGAATTATATTGTTGTTGTTTCTATGATAATCCACACATTCATTTTCCTTTGCTGAATGAACATGAAGTACATGAAAACCAATCTAGCTCTTTATTTCAGTAATGACATTAGCTTCTGTTGTGAATATCTGTTTGTTTCTTTTTATTCAGCTCTGGAAAAAATTAAGAGACCACTGCACCTTTTTCTTTCTTTTCCAATAATGTTGAAAAGGAAAGTTTTGAGTGAGGACCAGAAGCATGCAATTTGCAATGGTCTCTTAATTTTAACTCTTCTGTTTTTCACTCAAAACCTTCCTTTTCAACTTTTTTGGAAAGTTATGAAAAAGGTGCAGTGGTGTCTTACTTTTTTTCAGAGCTTTATGAGATCAAAAGCATCCTATGACTTGAGCGTGTATGTTACCTACACACTGAGCGATGCAAAGTTTTCAAAATGCAATGATAAGGGGAGGTTTATTGGTGATGGTAGTGTGGAAATGCCATAAGGTACATCGAATGGGTTCAGATGTGATTGAGACTAACGAACCAAACATACAAAGAAACACCATGGATGCCCACTGACAAGACAATGTGACCAGTAGCTTTCAGATCATACAAAATCCACGCGAATGCTTGGGAAATGGTGTCTCCACAGTGCTTAGGTCATCAGCCTGTGCCGGTTCCTAGTTTGTATCCGGGCCCAAGTGTCTCGCTCCCTCTCTATCCTATGTGTCTTTTTTGTATCCTTCCATCCCCAGTGTCCGGGTCCATAGCACTAAGAAAATAACCAATCCTTCTCCAGGGGCCCCAATTAGAAATTAATTTCCACAGGGCACCCTGGGACTGCGCTGAGGCCCCTGACGAGGTATCATCTCATAACACTAATATTAGCAGTAATGACTCCATTTCCTTATCGTTCTCATAATAAGGCCCGTTTATTTGCTTTGTCATGTTCCAGCGCTAGATAGGGCTTTTGTTATTAGAAGCAATGAGGGACCCATGCGGGAACTTATTCAGATGGGGATGGGAGGGCTAGCAGCAACACACGCAGCTGCTAACGAGTCCGCGCGCATGCGAGGCAGCGACTCACACACCGATGCATGCAGGAACACGCTCGTTTTCTCACACACACGTACTAACAGACGCACTACAATATACACACACACACACCTCTTCATTGCCCAATTCTCCCAGACCCCTGTTCAGTGAAGATGTGAGCCGAGGAGGCTATTTAAAGGTCTTAGCGGTAGCTTGCTGAGTCAAGAGCCCAGCAGCTCTCTGTGTAAAGGGCCCATAATGGACCATCAGGAGTGAAAAAGCAGAGGCTCACTACCCTTCTCTCTCCTTCCCAGCTGGAAACCAAGGCTAATTAATTGGCCCTATTGTCCCGGAGGAAACAAAAAGAGAGGCAAGGGGTTAATGGGGAAGGGGAGCTCACATCGGCTTCAAGCTTGTTCTTACTGACTGAATCTCACAGCGGCTTCAAGTGTGTTCTTACTGACTGTTTTTTGCCAGCAGCTTCAAGTGTGTTCTGACCGGCTCTCTCTGTGCCTCTTCGTCTCTCTGCCTCGCTGAGTCTGTCTCTCTCTTCCTCCCTCAATTCGGTTTCAATTTAAAGGGAATTGGAGACGTTTGTTAATATTGTCAGAGCAAGTGGAAAAAGTGTAATGAATGACGTCTGTCTGTCTTTCAATTTACCTAGCTATGTATCTATCTTCCGATCTCTCGCTCTAGTTGTGAAACCAAGTTCTCTCTTTCCTCTTTTTCACTCTATTTATTTCTACAAAAAAGTTCTAACTCTAGTTTATGTGTGTGCGTGTGTGTGTGTAAGTGTGTGCGCGTGTGTGTTTGCTTGTGTATACATGTGTTTGTGTGTAGGTGTGTGTGTGTGATGAGATCTCCCCCCTCTTATCTGTGAGACCTAATGGATGATGGATTAACCCATGGATCACCCCTGGCAAATTGAGATGACCTCGCAAACGGTCCCCTAAGAGCCTTCCCTAGCTGTACGCATTCCACCTCACACACACACACCCACACACACACACACACACACACACACACACACACTCCCGCAAACACACACACCCACATCAATCAACACACATACATACATACAGGTTTATTCTCCCACTATCCCTGTATGCCTCTCTTTTGCTCTCTCTCACACACACAAAGACACACACAGACACACACTCCCTTTTAAAGGAAACTCCCCTGATTGGGGTCAATCTCACTCCACGTTCACCTGTACAGTACCAGCTTTATTGTCCACAAAAAATGGAAAAATAAGCAAGCAATGTTTCAGAAAACAAGGATCGAAATTGGAATTCTGACAACCATGTGCACATATTATCTTTAATCCAATCACAACCTGACCCTGAGACCTCTGCAGCTTAAACACACACACACACGCACACACACACAGTGCTCTTTGTGACCTGCCTCCATGGCGACAGGGAAACAATCCCAGGCTGCATTGCTTGTGGCCACCCACCATCCGTCCGTCCAGTCCCTCTGTTCCTGACGTATGTGGGAAAGACAAAGACAATGCAGTGGGACAGATCGATCACCTCCATCCACGACTGTCCCACAACCACCACAGAGAGACCACAGAGAGACCACAGAGAGACCACAGAGAGACGTTCTGCTCGGACGTCAGATGATTGCATTTCAGTATCAGCGATAACCAGCAATAACTAAAAGAATGAGTGCAATGTATTTCAGTATTTGAAATGTTTTTTTAAATTTAAATCAGTCTACCAAATTAGATTTGCAAATAGATTAGGAAAATCAAAGTGCCTGTCACCAAGCTCTCCTCACTGGAGGATCTGAACTCCTCCCAGCCGGCTACATGGTTCAATTAACCAGAGGACTTAAAAACTCTGCTGGTTGTACCAGGTACCAGGGAAAGTTCATCCAAAAATAGAGGGAATTGAGAAGGCGCCCGTGTTTCCAGCCGAAGCAGAACCAGATTGCCTGAGTCTTGGACACCAACTGGCATAATGACGCAGTGCCAGTGAGAAAGCTACCCTTACTAGACATTCCAGTTCACCGGCACAACCGGATCAGAACCCCACTGAACTCGCTTTCCACAAACGACAGGGTGCAGTCTCCCCTGCAGAGGGCACCGCAGAGTAAGGTCAGGCACACGTTAATCACGAACATGTCTGTGCGACGGTGCCTACCGGACCGGACCCTCTCCCTGGGCCTTAAGGGGTTTGTCCTGCCTCTAGGCGGTCCTGTCGTCGAAATGCGCGACATCCATGTCACAGGCCTCGCCTTGAGCCACGCTCGTCGAAACGCTCACACGCCTATCTGTGTTTTACGGCCCCTGTGGCAGCTTGACACTCCGAAATGGGCCCTTGTCAGGTCGCTTGTTTAAATGCTCACAGGCTCGGGTAGCGTTGTGTTGCTAAGAGGACCCATGCTTCAGCGCATTTCTGTGTTTAACGCATTGCCTTTAGGCTGGAACAAACGGATCCAGTTGGAATGTAAAGAAAAACGTTTTGGACTTGTACTGATCTCTCTACATCATGTCATATACTCTAACACACAGAAGCACCATAGCGTAGTAAATTAACGCACCAGCCCAGGTTTAATACCCTCTGTCTGTATTTCTCACTTGTCTTCCTCGCTCTTGCTTTCTCTTTTTCTCGTCCCCTCTCTCTCTCTCCCCAATCTTTCTTGCTTTTGTCTCTCTCTTTTTCCCCCTCTGTTCCTCACCCCCCCGGCCTCGCTCCCTCCTCATACTGTATATTTGCCTTGGCTCCCAAAACTTGCCGATCGCCCGGTAACCGCCCGGTAACTGCCACACAGCGTAGCTGAGGTCATCAGCTGTGATGCTCCACAGCAGTGCCCTGATCCCTGGTCTCAGGAGCCGGTAACACACACACCCACACACACACACACACACACAGGTCACACACCGCCACACACAGACACCTGCCCCCCAGTGTTTTTCTCTTTATGATCTCCGACTATTCAGTGACATTTTAACAGGCAAGTCAACTCAGCCCTGTCTATTAATGTGACCAATCAGAGACGGCCGTACAGTGGTACGCTGCCGTACAGGGAGAAGACCAGATGACTTCACAGTTAAAGGCATGGGAATGATAACGGGGGGATCTGACAGTGGAGATGAAATGTTTTTTAAACACAGTATATGCTGCAAATACACCCAGTGGGTTGGTGTATGCTAGTGGTACTCAAACATTCAGCCTGGACTTGCTTTTATTATGGCAGAATTTCTGTGGGAAATTTAAAAACACAATATATTTTTTTTTTTACAAATTCATTATATTTCAATCTTTCTTGAAAATAAATAAATGAATTGAACTTAATACATTCTATAAAAAAAAAAATTGTGATCGCCCCCCCCCCAAAAAAATTGATTGTCCCATACAACGGCCTCTTATTTTGTAGTTCCCTTTCAAAAAACAAAGTCCCTTAACAAGACAAATTTAGTTTTGGAGACCCCACTGCCGTTCTCAGGCCTTGACTTTCAACACCATTGGTGAACGCTAATTGCAGATAGGTAAAACCAGACGGCCTATCCATTCCACAAACTTCATACTGGAACGCTGAATGGAAAATGTCTGTGTATTATTTTCTCTGGCCAGACTTTAGGCATTGGTTGTCTGCTGGTTTGTCTGCCAGCTCATTGGAGATGCCTGTTATCTAGCACTTGCTTTGGGTCTCTGCCCTACTGCTCACCGGGGCTCACAGTGGAGTAATGCCACTCTTTAGACAACCTGGGACAAGAAACCAAGGCGACTCGTTTAAAACAGCCTAGAATTCATTTAGTTGGGATAGCCTCTATAGTCCGTAGATTATTGCAATTCATTCGATTCCAAGCAAAGGGCACGTCATGAATCGTTTATTGGCGTGTGATCATACAGAGTGAGTCTCTTTTCACTGGCTGGTCCATTAGAGCAGGAGTGAGTCATGTTCCTGGGGACTGAATCGTTAGTGCCTTAGAATGTGTGAATGACTCACCCATGTTGTCTGCTGCTCACTGATTGTGCGGTGGTCCACCGAACCACCCGACCTTTCCATTACACCGCCCATCATTCCTCCCACCACAGCTCGGCTCTGAGGCAACCTCACCCTCTCACCCTCTACCCCCCGTCTCGTCCTTCCACACCCTGTCGCCCTCCTCCCTCCTCTCTCCGCAATAAAAAAACCCAAAACACAGCTCGAAAAACACAGCCCCACGCCGGGACACGTAGCTTTCGCATTTTGACACGACGCCGCTCAATGAATTCATTAGCTGAACCGGCCCCTGGAGGGGAAACAACCTCGCCTGCCTCTGTTTTGTAAACATCTGTTGGCAGACTGAACGAGTGAGACACGGTATTCACAAGAAGGACGCAAACAGCTGAACGCGGCTGTCTGTCAGGGGCTTTTGTGTGGCGCGTCAAAGGAGGACAATGTTGAGGGGAGATCCGTTGGGTTGGAGCTCTCCATGAACGACCACAGACACTGATAGGCAGCCTGAGGAACACTGATGCATCGCAGTGCCCAGGGCCCGCTGAGTCACTCAACACTGTTACGCCGATAATGAGAGACAAAAGACCAGGAGAAATCAGAAGTGAAGGTCTCACATTCCATGCCGGTTGGTTAACACTGAATTCACATCATCGTCCGACCCAATTACCTACAGCTGTTGTGAGAGTTCTGATTAGAAAAGCATGGGATTTGCTTCGTTGAAACGGTGGCTTTTTAACGCACTCTCACGATCAAAGAGGAACATGTGTTTCGTGCAGACAGGCGCCAACACACTTTGGAGGCTGTAAGGTGATGACATCACAGCAATAGGCCAGTGATGTTAAACCAGTGATCATCGATGGACTTCAACCAGCCAGTGGAGGCAAACACAGAGCCAAAGAGTAACGCAATATTCTCCTCCTGCACAACAATATGGCTTCGTTTTTAACAAACAACATCACTTCCCACCAAACAGCCTCTCTGAACAGGGTTAAGGTTGAGCTTTTCTGGCAGATATAATGAGGGAAAATGCACTCATGAAAGCACACACACAAATTTAGTGGTGTATCTGTATTGCATTATGTGCTAAAACCTAACCAGAGAAACAAAACAAAAAGCCCATAAATGCAGGAGCATGACATTCGTTGAAAAGTCTTCAACTATAAAACCTCAGAATGCATTTTTGTGTCTTCTGTCAATCAAACACAACACACGGTCAGCATTGTGATGCGGGCGCTGTCATGGTTGTGGAAACTGTAGGAACAATGTGTTTCTAAATTATATGTGTTTACCTGATGCAACAAGAGAGAATTCAATTATTGAATTGCCTTTTTGTTTTTGGCCATTCATACATATGGCAAAACTAAATAGAAAATACATTTCTTTAAACAATTAGATACGGGGCATAAAACATATGCTTAAAACATATGCTTGTTTTATGTTCAAGAATATTCTAAAATATTTGTTTTAAACCTAAGTTAAGCAATCTTGAAGCAGCTGTAGTTTAAATTAGCAGTAGCATAGAGAACGACTCGTCAACCAATAACTAATATACCGCATCCACTTATGTGTACATTCTTTAGTTATTCATGTTTAACCAGGTTGTGCTATGTTTTGAAAGGCTTGAAGGAAAAAAACAGTTCAAGTGGGCAAAAAGGTGAATTGATATGACATTCTTAACAATAGAAAGTAGAAAAGGCAGTACGGTTTGCAGTTCAAAGTTATAGTCTATATTAGCCAATACCCCTTTTTCTTTCTATCACTATCTCTTTCTCTCAGTCACACACACGCTCTCCCACTCTCTCTATATCTCGCTAATGACTCTTTTGTATGTTTTCAGTACCAGCCTCCACACCTCGTTCTCTTCGTCTGATGTTCTCCGCCATATGTAATGCGTTTCCATTCCTCAAATACCCTGTCAAACTATATTATTGGGCAAAGCTGGCAGTTTGTCAAAGAGAAAATTGCATTTTGAATTCCTTAAATGACGTCTGGCTGTATTAAACTATAATAGCTTTGGGATCTTCATCTGCTAACGATAACAATAGGATATTACTTTTCATGTGTTCATTTCACTAGGTTTCTCTAGTGAGTGATCGTTCATGATCTCAGTCTTCCTCTGACAATAACCAGAAATGTTGCTGTGTCAACTTAAAACGCAGATCGTTTCTCATCTTACTGTGCAAAAGAGAAACAGAGAGACAGTCTGAGAAACGGAAACAAGAGACTGAAAATGACAGAGAAAGAAAAAAGATCCAACACAACAGGTTCTATGTCTGAGGTTGACCTTGCTAGAGGGAAGATGGCCCTATCCTTGGAGGTATTTTTAACAAGACCCAATTCAAGGACCAACATGCTAGTCCTGGACAGCTGTGAATGTGCCCCGTCCAGAATAGTGGCGTACGTCTCCTCTAATATCCTAGGCAACCGTCACCTTCATGGCATCCAGTGTCGTTCACGCACTGGTCTGTCAGGCCATTGTCATGAGATCACTGTCGTACAGACCGATGGATTGCTGTTGCTCATCTGGGACTGATCCTGGAGCTGTGACTGACCGCTGAATTAATTCAACTGAATGGAAGATTATCAAAAGGGACGCTCAATCACTCGTCGTCCCTCCCGCTGTAGAGGGAAAGGGGAAATTGAGGGAGTGCACGCTGTCCCCCTCTGGCACACGCACGTACGTTCGCTCCGGCTGTAGCCAACGGCAGGCCACCCCAGCAGCAGTATTTTACACAGAGGGCCAGTGATATTTCAACACGCACTCCCACCAGTCACGTGGAGGAGTAGCAGAGGAGAAGTGGGTGGCAGTGCACTTCCAGGCCCAAATGACTTACAGATGGGCCGGTCCTGTTGCCGGGCCTGGCCGCGACCATCGCCGTGAATTAGCTGCGGCGCGCTGCCGCGGATCTGAACGTCCTGCTGGAAACAGATGCAGGCAGGTGCTCTGGGTCTTTGAAGAAACCCGTAGCTTCACACTGAGCACAAGGTTCTGTGTGTTTCCCTTTTGGTTAGGGCGTGTGTTATCTACAGCTGGTTTCAGTGAGTCCACAGTTAAAGGCGCGGTTGAAGTTGCACCATACGGCCGTACGTTTTGAATGCGGGGTCGGGACATTTGTTTCTGACCGGCGCACGTGCACGCGTCTTTCTCAAACCGATTCGATGACTGAGCCGCGGCTGTTTGGTGGTGCTTGAAAAGTTAAGGAGCTCGACACTGAGGCCGTTCACCTGTCTAAAGCCCAGACCGTGCCGGGACAGCCGCGAAGGGAGAGGATCGAGCATTCCAGTGCGGTGCAAAGTGCAAACTACTCTGTCACTCTTTTCTCACCTCTGCTTCTCACTTCTTTTGTTTGCCGGGGCAGGGCAAGGGCTGTCGGGGCAGTAGGCACAGTTGACAATGCGGCGGTAGCCCTTTGAAGACAGATCTATGACAGTTCATAAAGGATGGCGGTTCTTTGGTGGCAGCTCAAACATTAACCAGGCCACAGTTTGGTCCTCCAGCCCCAGGATCACATCGCTGGAACAACAAGCATGTAAATCTATTCAAAGAGCTGTCCATTCAGCATTTCTGCTGTTCACCTTGAACATGGCCACCGTGTGTTTGTGAGGAGAAGAAGGTTCATGGCCAAAGCACGGCACAGCTAAGATTATTTGCAGATGGGGGGAGATTTCATACCCTTTAAATCAGTTGTTTTAGTCCCCTATATGAAGGCCTGGAGCCCAAACAAAATGCAGTATACATTTAGCTGCAGTGTTGCTTTGTTTTTCAATTCTATATTATCTGCGAGCTGCCGTGTGAATGTAAATACAAGCCATTTACATTTTCTTGACAACTTCTCAAAATTGCTCATCTTAAATAGTTGTTCCCCAGTTGCTACTCAAGAAAAACACAAAAAAGCTATTTCAGGTTAATTACTCCTGACTGACACAGCATGCCTTTGTTTATGTTGTCAGTAGACCTTGGGGGAAATCGGAAAAGACAACAGCAACACGCCACTTCCTCTAAACAAGTGGTTAGAGCATTTAAGCGCAATTATCTGAAGGGGCATCAAGTCTCTACGTCGGTTCTTAACCATAGTCGCCTTCGCCTGTCAGCCGACCGTTTCAGAATATCAGCCCTGGAGCGTTCTGAAGGGGTATCACTTGGGTTGCTTATTTATTCGATGTAACCAGGTGAGACAACCGGCAGGTCTGCTCAAATACTTCACGTGATGCGGCCGTTCGAGGCTGGATAAGTGAAGACGTCTACTTGTCTAGCAGAGTGCTTTCTCGAGCGGGGAGATCTATGGAGGTTTGGACGAGGCCTGAGTTAATTCCTGTGCCAAGTCACTGATATGCTATCTCTGTGCCAACACAGTTCTACAGCCCCCCCCCTTCCACCCACTCAATGAACAGAGACAGTCTAATGGTTCTCACAGACAAATACAACCCAGTGACATGTCTCCTGGAAATGATTGCCTCTCCTGTTCCTTTATCTTTCAATCTCTCCTTTTCTCACTATCTTTCCATCCCTGACTATCTCTCTCTTTTTCCATGTCTGCTTCCCTCTATGTCACAATTTAGTTTTTTACTGTACAGCAGTCTCCATCAATCCCACTCCGGCTTTATTTCACTTCTCGCTGCGGTGCGGAGTTGGCCCTGTCATACTACACGCCTCCAAGGCGTCTTTCTGTTCTCTCCTGAATTATTCAAGACACCTCTCTCCTGACACATTGAAGCTGTGGAATCTTGATCTGGTAAAATAGACCAATCGCGGGCGGTAAATGTGGTGAGACAGCTTGTGATTTACAGTGGACTGAAATACTTTTCAAATCAAAGTGATTGCATGGGCCTATATCATATTTACTCTTCGGTTTCACTTCAATAATCGAACCGAGACAAACAGCTCCTTTAGCGACAGCTGAACGTCCTTTGCGAACCCCAACATGGGCAGAATCGGGACATCCTATTCAGACAACCAGCGCCGAGTTGGGATTCAGCCGTGATCGTACCTGAATTGACATTGGCCCCACGATTCCTTCCCCGCCATGCCTCCATTCCCTCAAGTCATTGCATTAGATCAGTAAGACGATCTCCCCTGTGGCCCGCAGAGAATCAATATCTCAAATGGACCTGGACTCTCACTCAGGAGTGCATGAAGGTCCTATAGACTCGGACGGACTAATCAGCAAAGTGCACTTCAAAAGGGAAGTCATCAAATGTGTGTTTCGATGTATTTTTCATTTCATGTATTCAAATCACTCCCGAGACCAGACTAGACAATCATGCAGGCCTTACACAATTACGATCATTTGGAAAAACATCATAACCCACTAACTGCCAGGACTATAGGCTGCACATTGTTTTCATTGTAAGCCGTCGGTTCCACAGAGCCTGTTCAAATAAACGCTTTCATTAATCCGTTGGTGGTGTTTCACAGGATAGAGGAGATTCCTGGTGTTGAAGACTATTCCTTTGCCCGCGTGGCTTCATAGTGCTTTAAGGTTTCTCTGTCATTTGCTCTGTATTGCTCCACACAGTCAAGTAAGCTCCTTATCAAGTCAAACTTCTACACTAGATAAACTTTGTAACGGAGAACATGTTATGACTGTGCGATACCACCTTTCAATGACTGACCGTCAAGCGGAGCAGAAACCGTTTGATATTTCAACACGTCTGACCGGGGAACTCACATACATCTGTATCCATCTCATGATGGCTCTGATATCACTTCTCAGTCTCTGCCACACACACACACACACACACACACACACGCACCACATGCACACAACCCCAGCAACCCAGAATCTTCAAACCATGGTGTCAGGCTCACTATTCTTCTTGGTGTTTGAGAGGCAAGGCAGTGTTTGCTTTAGCAGTGGGGGGGGGGGGCATGGGGGGGCAAGGGGGGGCATGGGGTGCGACCCTGGTACCCCTCGCTCCTCCACACCCTGCTCTTCATTTTCTTAGCTTGTCTGTTGGCTCACAACAAAAACAGCCCAGAGGAATGTGTGGCAAAAGGGTGTCTGTTTGTGTGTGTATGAGTGTGTGAGTGCGTGTGTGGCACTGTGCTGTTATTTTTGTAACAGTTATTGCAGTGTTGAGATGCAGTAAAAACGGTAACAGACAGTCAAATAAATATTGGAAGTTCTTCTCTAAATGTACATTTGATTTGAGGCATCAATTTAGGAATTTCATGTGTGTGTGTGTGTGTGTGTGTGTGTGTGTGTGTATGTGTGTGTGTGTGTGTGTGTGCATATTTATGCTTGCTGACAGCATGATGAATGCAGTGAGTGACACTCATTTACGGCCCTATGTGAGATATGCACACACACACACACACACACCACACACTGGCCTAGTAAAAATAAAGTGTCAAGTATACTGGGGATGGAAGGAACAATCACTCTACCTTCCTTCACAGGGACGCTGCTTTCTTAACAGACTTGTTTGGTTTTCTATTGTGGATGGCAAGCCTGACGACCCAGGCTGGGAGACACAGCCCTCCCTTACTTGTCACAGAAGGAGCCACTGACAATCACTTAGTCATTCGTATTCATTCATCATTCTTTTTCACAATAATAGTTGGTCAACCTCATTTACTTACACGTCACTCTGTGTTTCTCATAGTTGGCCAACCAGCGTAAATCCACAGATTTATCACCAGGCAGAGAAATAGAGCCAGTAAGGTTAAGAACTGCGCTCAAGATATTTTTAGTAATAGGTCTATATCAGATTTAGAACACTCATCTGTGGTTACATTTAAAAGTTTTATAAACAACTGGATGGCTTTTCCAAACTGCATTTGAAGCCAGTCGCGTAACAGCGTACATATTTCCAAAAAATCCATGCCTGTCTATCTGCCATATAGAACCACTCTGAGCTGTGGGAATAGACAAAACCAGCAAACAAAACCCTTTTAAACACCTGCTATGTGTCAAAACAGTGGACATGTGCCATGGATGACTGTCAAACAATGCAGCGCTACTTTCCCCCGCACATTATGAAATGGAAACAGAGACAGGGGGAGATTGACTCAGTTGGTGTTCCTGCAGGTTGGCCTGAACTGTTTTAATGCTCTCTGGCATCGTTTGTACATGCAAACGTATTCTTTCTTTTTGGGGTTCTCCAATGAAAAGAGATTTCAGGTTATTGGTCAAATGAGACAAAATATCTGAACTGGGATGCCAGTGTAAACGCGGCCTCAGATGCAAGGCATAGGCCTATGTGGCTTAGATACCGAGCCTCTTCTCCCTTCACGAATCAAATCCGTGAATTAATGAGTAGCCTACCGTACAAATGCAAATCCAATCTAGAATGGGTTACAGTTAGAAATTAAAGTTAATCCACAATTCTTTCTTTATTTTTATATCAACATTGTCACAAACATGGCTACTTTTATTCACATTGTACTTTCGTATTAAGTAGAATTTACTGTAGTAAATGCTAGGTAAGACAACCAGTTAAATCTGGCACGTTCGCTGACTGCTTCCAGTATTAAGACATACAAAATATACAGCAGGGAATTTAACAAGGCGTCCTCAAAACGTACAAACACAATCATCACGAATCAATCTCAACTTTTTGTTTAGGCTACCCAGTAAACGTAGCTAAGCCTACATTATTTGAGCAATCGTCCATAATGTTTACAACAGATGAAATTTCATTTTCTTCTCTAGTTCAAATTCTTCTCGTCTCATAGGCATGAATATATGTTATTTTGAAAACACCTGCTTCCGTAATATAGCCATCAACTGTAGGCTATCTTTTATACTAGCGTGGTACTATCCCCATCTTTAGCGTAGTTTAAGTAACCTTCCTGTCGGAAACACTCCTCTGTTCTGAATGAAAGGCACATTGCAAAGCCATGATAACGTCCTCTACGCTTTTATTAGCCTTCATGGGGGCCGACAGGAAAACGTACTACAAGAGTGCTGACAACATTTGACCTGTTCAGTGAAATATGAATCTAAGAACTGCAATTATTCTTGTAAGATTAAAAGAGTCAAGCCTTCAGCTCATAAAGAATCACAATTTATATTATTAAAGACCAGAATATCAAAAAATGCTATAAATATTTAAACGAAAATGAGTAATAATTAACAGAATAATTGGAATCATACATTTGAAATGTTATAATTGACATTTTTAATAATAGCCCAGTAGTCAAAAATATACAGATTTTGAGTAAATAGCTGGATTAACATTTTGTTTTGTTTGTGTTATGTAATATTGACAAATAAACATTTCAATGATTTCAAAAATTGTAATACACTTGACTTAAAAGCACTTTCATATTAGTATTAATAATAAATTCGTTGTTGTTGTTGAGGTACATATAAGGTTTTGTATTATTTTTATATAATAACTTGAAGATAGATCCATTTACTTTAGATTTTAAGTTAATGGTCAAAAGATGTCTGTGTTCAATTACTGCCGCGGTGAGACTGTTTAAATGCTCTTCTAATAAATTACAGTGCATCGCTTTATGACGTGATAAAGTTGGAACTGTATGCTATATAAGTTTGCCCCACGCAAAACATTTCAATGCGGAGAATGATCACTCACTGTGATGTGGCAGCATTTATATAGTGGGTGGTTCTAATAAAACTTTATTTAAACCATGGCGACGTAATGGGCTAAACGGTTTTCAAACTGAGAACTCAATGCATGTGGCTTTTTATGTGCAATGAATGTGGTACATTATTTCGTGTAAAAAAATATTTTTAGTAGACCCTTTTAACGCCAGTAGAGCTTCGTTTCTGATATATTTCCAAATAGGTGTCATGTTTTAACGAACGCTTGGTCTATTGCCTAGAAGAGTGACAAAATATAATGCCTACCAAATCTCTTATTGGCCCATTTAATTTGAGCGAATAATTATATAACTAACACTAATAACAGCAACAACAATTGCAAAACATTTCTTAATGCCAATATATATTTTGAAGGATCTACAATTTTCTTTCAAGACTGATGTGGACAAGAACAAAAGCGTAGCCTAGGCTTTAACCTCACTCTTTGCAGTTGGAAATCTAAATAAAGGAAACGGACCGATAAAACGTATTGTAGGCGCGTGCAATTATGACGAATATATATAACGAAAACACTGTTTCTTATTTATGAAAATGTTAAAACTGTTATGGTATTTCGTTTCGTCCATGGAAAAAATATCCTGATCTTAGTTTTCAATTGAAGAGACGATTGCGCTTCGCGCACGTTAGCAATAAAGCGGCCAGCAATAACAAATAAAAACAGCCAAATCAGCCATGACTGGCCAAACAAAAGTCACCCAATAATTAAATTAATATCTATTTGGACATCCAGGACATCTATTTGCATGTAGGGCTTTTTGTTGCCATTAATCGATGAACAGACGTATTAAAACACTACTGCGTAAAAAAATGAAAAATTCCGGAGACAAATGTCTAACTTACCCACACATTCGTTGGCCTCCCTGGCGGTAGCGCGTTGCCACGGTCGATCGTAATGGAAAGGCTTGCACCTGTCGCACTCCGGCCCCGCGGTATTGTGTTTGCACTCACAAACAAGGTTTCCATCCCTGTCTTTTACGCACCGCGATGCATGGCCATTGCATTTGCATCGACCACCAACTTGCAGGTCGGACACTGCATAGAAATAAGAGTCACGGGCTAGCTCTGAGTCATCCTCGTTTTCGTCCCCAAAAGTGTGCAACCGACTGAACGTCACCTTAATGTCGGTTGCTGTCACCCAGTCCTGAAGCACCGGCGAGTTGTCGAAGTCGTGCGCCGAAGGTCGGCCGTCTAAGGTGCTGAAGGCAATGAGCCCGCCGGACAGAGGGTGCATGTCAGTGTGAGAGTCGGTGCATATCGCCTCTTGTTCGTTCTGTTTGGTGATGGTAGCCTTACTAGGTTTGTTGTACATCTTCCTGCACTGGGTCGAATAAAACTGGAACGGTACCCAAGATTTGCCGTAATCCATAGACTTAAAGATAGCCATAGATTCGGGTCGAGGTGAGCAGAACTGCAGGCTCACGTAGGTGACTTCGAATTTCTTGCCCAGTGACAGTGTTAAGGTGACGTTTTGGGGGTACTGTATGTAATTCTCCGACTGCCAACATGTGAGGTTATGGGGGTTGTTGAGATCCGTAAGATATGTTGGTGGGTGATACTTTTTGGGGTCCGAGGCATCGCAAGTGTGGCAGTTTCTATTTCTCTCATCGTCCTTCTCAGTAACAACGCAGAATCTGCCGGGGGTCTTACCACAGGTGCTCGAAGCGCGCACTTCTTTTCCGAAAGCTGAGTTTACAAAATCGGGGATGCATCTTCTCGGGTTACTGTTCTCGTCGTAACAAGGATCCGGGGGAGAGGTCTGGGCAGCGAACATGCTCATCCCGTAGCCACCCAGCACCCCCTCGACCACAAATGATACAGCCACAACAGTGACCACCGCATCCAAAATCCTTAGCATTGTATTCCTTGTTTTTTCAGTATCTCTTTCCCTGAAAAACGAGAGCAGTTTCCTGAAAATAGAGATAGAGAATAAACTTTTGTATGCCCATAGAGTAAAAACAAAATAGAGAATGATAATTTGAAGCAAATAGAAAAAACACCACACCATGCTGATAGACCTAATACAATTTGCATAATTATAACGATATACATAAATATGTATAGAGAAATAAAAATTTACCACATGCGCTATTTCAAAAATACAGTTTTTTGTTGGCGAGCTAAATCTCTCGCCTTAACGTCATCATATTAAACACACGAAAATTATCTCTTTACGAGGTTAAGAAATATCCACATAGGACACTGTACCTCGGAATGACAATTCAGCTTTGCAGAAAAGTCATTAAAATATCAGCCGGCTTGCTCTCGGTCGGGAGCCTTTTCTGTACACAAGCGCGAGCTGTTGTGTTTTTGTTTGTTGTATCTTGAATATCCTGGAGAAAAATATCTACACGCGTCTAGATATAAGAGCCGCCACTCTTGCTTGTGTCTATTTCACTCTCTGAGTGCCTGTCCCACACTCTCTCACTCCCTCCTACCCCTGTCTCTGTCTGCCGCACTCAATGTCTGTAGAAAGTGAAGGGCGATTGGAGCGTCTGCATAGCTTGAGGTCATCTTGAGTAGTGACACTAGCGCGTAAAAGGAGTGAACAACGACATCCACTGGTAGCTTATCGATAAGAAGATAGATAGGAAAATTACGTGTGAAGTAACGGAATAATACACTTGACGAAGTTAATCTGATGATCAGAGGTTTATCTGATTATTACGTACACTGCCGGTTGATTAGACCTATAATCCAAGGCTTCCAAATATTGTTTTCATATACTATCGACATTTCCTTTTAACCAGGTAAATCAATTGAAAACTAATTCTTATTTGCAATTAGGACCTGTCCAAAGCCATAACAATTGTAGGACAATCAATTTCACAGAAATGCAAGCAAAAACTATGTACAAAGGAATAGGCCAGAGATGAATAAATTGGACCATACAAGTTGATAAATACAGACGGCTAAGCTGCTTAGCAGGTGTAGTGATCAAATCAAAGTAGATTTGGTCATGAATATTGACTTTATGTTAGTTTGATTGTATTTTTTATGTTAGTCTATTATGTTAGTTTGATTGTATTTGTACATGGTTATTATCTATATTATTATTTCTGTGTTTATAGGATACTTTCAGCACCTTCTAGAATTTTAGGACACCTTGGTAAATATGAGTGAAAAACGTTAATGAGAAACCAGCATGTTCTTATGTTAGATTTATATAAGCATCTATCAATTGTTGCAAGAAAAAAGAATCCAGTGCCAATTATTATTTTTCTCATAAACATGTAGGAGTCTGGAGTTGCTGCTATGAAGCAGGGCCTTTATCATAAATCGGATAGAATGAAATTGCATATACCTACAAATTCTTATAAACAAAAGAATACAAAAATAACAAAAATAATAAATGTATCTTCCCTTTGCTAATTATTATTTTAAGGTGATATGACTCTAAACTCTTAAGTGGCCATGACTTCCTGTTCCTTAGGGGTATAAATACGTGGTGACAAACATGCCAAACTCCCTTAGTGATCCATCAGTATGAGAAAGGTCTGAGAACACACAGATGAGACCAAAGGTTAACCCCAGAACTTGGCAATGGTGATAAAAATAGCCACCTGCTTGAATATACCCATCTTCACTATTAGAGCAATGATGAAGACATTTTAATCAACAAAAGCTGTGATGGACACAAGGGTATTTTGCCCCAAGGCACAGAGACAAGGAAAGTTTGAGAAGTTAAAATAAAGATCACTGTTGGAGAGTTGTATATGTTGCTTAAATCTTAGCGTTTCCAAAACCACCTCCATAACAACAAGCTATTAAGATATCTTGCCAGAAAGAGGACTCTACTCTAATAAAGAGAATTTTGGTCAACTTAATTGGAACCAAATTCTATTATCAAATGAGACAAGAATATAGTTTTTTGTCTACAAATGCTTGATGTAATAAAAGGGAGGTTAATGAACAAAAAGACCTACTCCCCGCTTTGAAGTATGATGTTGGATATGTTATGTTGTGCAGATGCTTTGCTTCCAAAGGGCTTCCTGGGACATGACGTCATGGATTTTGAAAAATACCAGGAGATTTTTTAACAAAATGTGATGGTCTCTTTTAGAAGGCTAAATCAGGGTCACAGGTGAATCTTCTAACAGGACAATGATCCAAAAAAACCTCCAGATCCACACAAAAACAATTCAGTAACCACAGAAACAAGGTTTGCAATTGCCATTCCAATTCCCTGACCTAACAACCTGTAGGGTGAGCTGAAGAATAGAGTCCAAAATGAGAACCAATGACTCTGAAGGATCAGCAGAGATTCTGCATGAATATGGCCCCAAATCCTTCATATTCATTCTCTCACACAAACATTACAATAGAACACTCAATGTTGTCAAAAACCATGAACCTCTTGACCTGCTGTGTCAGTACTTGGAATGGCAATTGCAAGTTTTTAAAGCATTTATAGTCATGACTTAATTTGATCCGTTTTTATAGCCATGACTTAATTTGATCCGTTTTTATAGCCGTGACTTAATTTGGTCAGCATTTATAGCTATGACTTAATTTGGATAAGTCCAGATTTGTACATCTAGACATAGCTTTTTTGTCAATTTGTCCATGCAAAGTTGCTCAAGCTCTGGACCTTTGATGAACAGAAATATTTCTACATATTCTGATTTGGATTGATGCCCAGGCTTTTAGTGGGCATCTCCAGGACATTGATCTTTGTGTTCTTAAGCCATTCCAGGTTTTGTATATAAAATACATTTTGGGTCATTGTCTTGCTGGAAGTTGAATCTTCCACCAAGTCCCATGTTTCTTTTAGTCTTCAGCAGGGTTTCTTCCAGGATTTCTCTGTACTTTGCTGCATTCATTTTGCCCTCTGTCCTCACATGCTTTCCACGTCCTTACATGAAGCAGAACTCCCACAGCATGATGCTGCCTGCACCATGGTAGCAATGTTCTCAGGATGATGGGCAGAGTTCGCCTTGCGCCAAATATAACGCTTAGCGTTGAGGCCAAATTTTTTTATTTAGTTCTCATCAGACCATATACTCTTCTTCCAATTGGTCTCAGAGTCCTCCAAATGCTTTCTGGCAAAATGAAGCTGAGATTTTGTGTTTTTTTCTTTTTGCCAATTTCCCATGAAGACAATGTTTGTGAAGCATCCTGCCTATTGTTGCAGTATGCAGTGTCTCCCAGCTCAGCCTTGGAGGACAGTTACTTTGTTACAGTGGCCAAAGGTCTCCTGGTGACTTTCCTGACTAGTTCCCTTTTTGCTCAGATGGCTTTTCAGGACAGCCTGTTCTAGACACACTTGGGCCATATTCTCTCAATGTATTAATAGCGGACTTCATTGAGCATATTCAATGCTGTGGCTGTTATATCCAACCCCTGATTTGTGCTTTTGAGGAACGTTATTCCAGATTTAATGTAAAAGTTATTTTAGTGTTGTCATGTAGATTTAGTTTGGTTTTGCACTAACCAACTGTGGGACCTCCCAGAGACTGTTATATTTATCCTGAAGCACTTTGACTGCACACAGGTAGACTCAGTTTAAATAACTGTGTGACTAAGACAATTGGTTGCGCCAAAGGGGTTCGATTCTAATGCAATCATATATTTTCAGGTTTTTATATTTGTAGTCGTGGACAGTTTTTGTGCATCAGCGGTCAAAAGTCCTAATTAAATCAATTATTTTTTTATATTGTAACAGTATAAATAGTGGAAAGGTCCAAGAGAGGTGAAAACTTTTCAGGGCAACTGTACATCCCTGCATGATGACTCTGGAAATGTACTTAAAGTATACAGACAGGCTAATGTCATAATTGTTATGTTACATACTGTGTACATATTCCTTATTTTACTCTTACATTTTTAGTTTCCTTGTAATATTTTCCACCCTTTTCCTAAATTTTTAGCTTTCCGTTGTTGGGGAAGTGCCTATAATGTGAACATTTCCATTTATAGCAACCTATCATATTCCCCAAAAATAATTACATTTGTTTTTCTGAAACAAATAGAAAAGAAAAAACTAACTACGAGTAAATATGGTGAGTACTGAGGAAACTATTTGCAAAATGGGACATTCAAGATTTCTAATGGATACGTTTGCGTGGGTCCTATTGGATGCTTCCCCCGGCCATACTTTTGCGGCCCTCCTCCATCTACCTATTTTTAATTACCTCTCTAAAAATGATTACAATTATAGCTAGATTTCCCCCAAAAATAATTTTACAAGCATTAAAACACCCAAAATGTGTTTTTCAGTGTACCTCTATTCTGTTTTAAACTAATTTTTGCATATCTTCTCAATATTACATGTTGGTTTACAATTAAACACGCTCTGAGAACCAAATGGCAGGTTGGGTACACTGCCTTCAATGTTTAATTAGACAACCATGGTGATTAAAGTCTATTTTTACAGTGTAGAATATAAGTCATTGGGCATGTTTACAGAAACTGCTTCATAAAATGTATTTCGACATTTCTGACTTTTCTGCAGAAAAACAATGCAGCGCACGTCGATCCTGCACAATGAGGCTGCATTGCTCGTAAAACTGCCGGACTTCTGCCAATATTCCGTTGTTGCTGTTTAGGATGAAGGTCTGCGCGACTAATCTCGAAGGCCCACATATAGCTAGTCATTTTTTGACGCACATTGAGCTTTGTAATATTCCGTTGTTGCTGTTTAGGATGAAGGTCTGCGCGACTAATCTCGAAGGCCCACATATAGCTAGTCATTTTTTGACGCACATTGAGCTTTGTGGTAACAATTTCGACCAAAATACCTTATTAAATCAAATCTTCTCAAAACAAATCCTTTTCATGAATAACACTTGTCATGAATAATACTGAACAACACTGAGGAATTCCCATTAATACAGAGACGACTGCAATTATTTTAGCAAATCAAATGAACAAAAGCTGTTTATTTAGGGCTATAGCTAAGTTTTTGGTCCTTTTATTTTTGGTAAATTATTTGACCTGGGATGTAACTTTGCGCAGTTGGTTGAATCGTACCGCTACGCTCACGAACCACTGGTAGCCTATAAGGTGGGCTGTAGGCCTGCTGTTGCTGCTGCTGGAATAGTGTTTTAAATATTTACAAATTATTTTAACAATCTCTCACAATATATTCAGCAGCCATTTTGGTCTACTTATGTCGCTTCTTTATGTATTTGCCAAATCATTTAAACTGCTCCATGTACATCTTGTACCTAGAAGTAGATGTAAGCTCGTAGATGACCAGAACGTGCGATTACACAGGTATGGACGGTATGCAGTACTTAATGTGCTCATCCTTTACACATTTAAATTGTGATTTTTGTGCCTAAGGTATACTTATGGAGATTCTATCTTTAGGCTACTTATTACGGCTGAAAAAACAAACCAAATAGTAGCCTGAGCCTGGAAGGCGGTTTGTTTAGCACGCGTTTGTCAATTTCACCTGTGCTCAAGTGGCAGCCAAGTTTGATACTGTAGCCAGTACCTGTAACATTAGAAGCATATTCGTTGGTTGAAAAGTTGTTTTTTATTGTCTCTTTGAATGACGTGGGGGTAGGAATTTACAATGTTGTTTGTGACAGGATGTAGCATTGGGATCCTACGTTGCTTAACTACTGACTGAAATTAGACAGTTATACAAAAGTGCATCTGTCTAACATTGAAACAATGTGGTCATTCTCCCCTTCGATTTGCCTAAATTAATTGTGACATGGCTATGCCATATTCTCGTATTTTGTATATTATTTGCAGTTGTCAAGGAACTTTGAAGAAACCCGTGTCCCTACCACTTGCTGTATTGTTGCTTCCCAACAGGAGGTGGCAGTCTATTACCACTAATGTTGTTAAGACTGTTGAAATGTTCATACCCATATTGGCAATGGAGGTGGCAAAAGGGTCCTAATTTTTTTATGTAGAAACAGGCCGACTCTCTCTGGCGCTAAAGTGTTGATTTACATCTTACTCATATATATTCTGCATCCCGTACGGAATTAATTAATTGCCCCAAGAAACGCGCACTACAGTAAATATTAATGTTATTTCCTGAACCTCAGCAAAGCTTATTTCCTGAACCTCGTCAATGAACTCTTTATTTAGCTTATCCCTGGTCCAGTTCCCTCTATGGGGAAAGAGAGCGAATTTACCGCAACACATGAAATGCAAATCAAAGTCAAAGTGGGGAAGTAGGAAGAATAAAATTCGGCTCTGGGTGAGAGTAAAACAGCTGACTGGGCAGTGAATGTTCTGCAACTGGTAAATTCGGCACAGAACCTGGCAACAGCAATGATTTCAGTTACATTGGTATTTTCTTTGTTGAAATGACTTTTAAGAAGTCAGTGC
Organism: Esox niger; assembly: GCA_016801105.1. NCBI lineage: Eukaryota > Metazoa > Chordata > Actinopteri > Esociformes > Esocidae > Esox > Esox niger. Next base: position 64,897 of record JACXGJ010000019.1, on the reverse strand, counting down.
AGTGCATGAAAGTTAATTGGCTAGATTCACCATTTGTATTGTTTGACTATTGCCTACAAGTTAATTTGTTCTGCATTTCAATTAAATTGAACTTGGAATTTAAATATGAACAGACAAGTTTGTTCTCAGTGATGATATGTCTGTGAAAACAATAAATATGCTATTTTAGCAAAGACTGGGCAAAATCAAGTAATAAGATGAATTATACACACACACACATTTTTCAATACATTGGGGGTATCTGAAATCCAGAAATCGATGATTGCTATTCTCTAACCCTAACCACAACCATTGACTCTATAACCTAACCTCTATGGCTGAACGTAAACTAGAGCTAAACCTAACCCATAGGGTCGGTTTTGGAGACACAGACTAAGCCTAGTCCTGGAATAAAAAAAACAAACTCCATAGAGTTCTCTATTGAACTTGATTTTTCAATACTAGACTAGGTTTAATCCTGCAGATAAAAAATAACCAGAATTTCTATAATATACCAATTGTATGTTTTCAATAGTAGTGGGAACCTGCCAGAAAAACGTAATGGGGACCGATTTGCCAGGTATTTACTTCAATTGACCTGGATCACACGCACGAACCCAGCAACACTAACTTGTCTTTTAAACCCCAGCCTTTTCCCTGAAACTGGACCCCCCCCCCCCCAACAAAAAGCAAAATGGAAATGTATTGAATTTTCCAGGTTCAACCACATAAAACCCCATTAACACCAGTCAACTCAGGAATACACTCATTTATATAATAAAACCTGTTCATACAGCTCGCACGCACGCACACACACACACAGGCAGACATAATCTGTCTTCCTCATTGTGCTCACATGCACCTCTCTCATTCGCTTCCTGTTTAAGTCATTTGCATGAGGAGGGAGCAGCTCCACAACCACCACTGTTGCTACTGTGACTGGTAGTAGTGTACAGCTGATGTGCCTCTAGGGCCACACACACACTAGTAAAGGATGTGGTTGTTCTGCTCTCTCCCTCTTTTCTGAATGAATGGCAGTGGGATTGGACCCGAGGGGCTTTTCGTACAACAAACTCAAGAGTGCCGCCTTAAGGCTATGGATGTTGCTGGATGATAATAGCAGGTAAGAAGCGGGGAGGATTAGTTGGTTTTCTAGTAATTGGGTACATCCACCAAATCGGGTGCTTTATCTGTGGTCGAAACCATGAGTGACTTATCTAGGCTAACTTTTGTTTTTCATGATTTGCGCATTGAATGGGCAATCGAAGGGTTTAGAGGACATTGCCGTATTTATTATCATTCTTAATTTATTCACAGTATGCCATGTGCAAAGCAACGTACTCAAGTTTCTTTAGCTCTCACCCAGACGCTTGAGTAAATAAGGGACCAGGAATACAGTGCCATCTGTAAGTATTGAGACCATTTTCTTTTTCTTTTGGAACAATCCTTCAGTAGTGTTGATTTGAAATCAAACCGTTACTGTAATGTTAAAGCATTTGTTCTTTTATTTGAGGATATTTGTTTAGATATTGATTTCAACAGTAACATATAAACACTAGATATTTCAGGGTTCAAAGATTTGGTGCAGATTCATACAATGTCCAAATTAAGCACCAATGTTAATTATTTGGTAAAATCCTTTGCATGCAATATCTGTCTGATGTTTGGTACCTATTGACCATACCATATTCTGGGTATCTTCTCTGGTGATGCTCTGCCAGGCCAATCTTCAGTAGATGACGATTCAAATGTTTTCAGTCTTTTGGCCATGGGAATCTCCTTGGTTGCTCATGCAGTATTTTAGGGGTAATTGTCTTGTCGAACAATGAATTGACATCCAATGGGTCTGCAGGAATTTGCTTATACTTTAGCTGACAATCTTCATTTAAAACTGTATGAGTTTATGATTTCTAAGCAACAATATGGAGTTAAGAGCCAAATGAAAAACCAGTGTCTCACTGCTTATTGACGGCAGGTGTGTCCACATCTACAAGCCTAGTTGAACATTGTTTTAAGGCTGGAAGAAGAGATGTTAGTAACTTTGATGGATGGTAGGTGCATGTTTGGCAGGAGATTCAGTGAGGAAGACCAAAGCTTCTGCAACATCTCACGATATGTTGTGTCATTGCTACTTCAGTCACCACAAGTCCAGCTACATTAATGTTTATGGGATATTCAGGAGCGGTGCCTGAGACCGACCAACATCTGCAAAAAAACATTCTGTGGCATTTATTGTTGAGGAATGGGATTGTCCCTCAAGTGCAGTGGTATTTAACCCTGGCCCTCAAAGCCAGTTCCTCTAAATGTTTTCTTTCCAACCCACTAATCAGGGACTTAGTTACACCTGGGACAACAGGTGGGTCCAAATAACGATGATGTAGAACCGAAAACCAGCAGGATCCGGCCCTCATAGTGTAGAAGTTGATGTGGAATCTTGGCCAAGACGTATTGAAGCTGTTCTGATGGGTCGTGCTCCCCAAACACTTATTAGAAGATGACAAATCTCTCTGAGATGTTGTATTCAAATAAAGGAATCTGAAATGAAATATTAGTTAGTTTGCCAGTAGAAATTGCCAGTTGTCTTCTTGTGGAGGGAGCCTGTGAAAAGATCATATATCTGAGAAGGGAGCATGTGTTTGTAATAACCTTTGGGCTTGACAAGCCAATTCAATTCACTGAACCAATGACAATGTTAGTTTGTCACTGACAATGGTCAAACAACAGCATACCGAAACATTATGAATGTAATAATAAAACCAGCAAGAGTTATGGCTACAGTGTATTCTGGTTAGACAGAGCTGATGTCAGCCATTAAACTGACATTGTGATAATTGTTTTGCAAATTCCACAAATAGAGCTGCAGCTGTGCTAGTTTGTGACAACGTTGTGGCTTTCAGTATAACATCTACAGGGGAAGCGTTAGTTGTCTGGAGCGCTGGACCAGGAGTCAGAAACATACTGGTTATAATCCCTAAACCGACAAGGGGAAAAACCCTGTTTTTCTGTCACTGAGGGTGACCTCTAACGCTAATTACTCAAAGGTTCTCACTGTTAATAGGAATGTTTTATTAGCTTGCTAACCTGTCAAACCAACTGTAAAATATGCATTTTTCTATAAATATGGAGGTTTACTTTATATAACAATAATGTAACGTTAAGGTATTGAAAAATTATGAAATTGACACAGAAGGAAGTAAACTTGTAAACCCCTACCACACACACACCAAGGCAGCATTTAAGGAACTTCCTGTTTTTGACACCCTGTGATTGGACTGTCACAATGATACACAATGAGGAAATACAGGAATAAACATGTGTTGGTTGCATGGCTGCAGGATGCATGTTGTCTAAATAACAGGGTGGTTGATGTACAATTGAAAAGTAGGCCTGTTGATATGATGCCATCAGGATCATTTTTGTCTATCAATTTGTTGCCTGGTACCAGATCCGTTTGCACTATCCTTCTATCATGTTTGTTTCGCAAACTGTCACACAAGTGAAGTAGTTGATCTATCCCTTTCTGATACTTCAGCTGTGGCCTGCAGGCGTTTGTGCTGGCAGCCTGGATCGTCATAGTATCCTGTGGCTATAGATAGGTGGCTGGTCACAGTCATGCATTTGTTGACTCATTTCATTGGTCAAAGATTGAGACATGGCCTCTGATGATGCCCAGTTCTAAGAAAGTTAGAAATGTTACACAATAACTTATTTTATCCATGAGTTGCTTAATCCACTGTTCTATGTTGGAGACTGTGATGTGTCCGTATTTTGACCACTCAACCCAGGGAAAACAGACTGATTGGCAGATTGGTTGCATATAGAAGTTAGATTTTTGTGAATTTAATTATTTTCATGAAATTAGGCCAAACTGTTATCAGAGTGAGACAGTGGATCTTCATTTCATATTGTACAGTGTATAGTCTGTATACCCAACATTTAATTGTCTTGATATTTTGCTGCCTGTATATACATTGTATTTCCTTGGATTTAAGATGGCTTGGGTTGTCATTGGTAGGGACTTCTAGTGTGGGTTCGTTTTGAAAATAATTTGAAATTGACAGATAGTGTGACATTCGGTAACTATTATCAATGGAGTTTGAATTTAGCTCAACTATCCATGTGTCTGTACAAATAAAATACACTTCCCACGGGTGTAATTGTTCACATGACTTATGCATGTACCGTGACATGATTCTACTTCTAGATTATGCACATAGAAACAACATATTACACATCTAACCCAAAACAAAAAGTTCCAGACTGTAAGAGGTCGGGTTTAAATATTATCAATGATTACCAAAAAATACTGTTCTTGAGCAGTTGACAACAAAAAAATGTGTGTGTGTGTCAGCAACAGGGTAAGACACAGGAAACTGACACAGGACGGGTATATAGGGCCAAGGGCATTTCTATTAACACACACACACACAAGTGGGAGGAGGTGTTGAAGGAGAAATCAAAACCAAACAACAAACCGCTTTTATACACGGAGGCAACGGCATCTCTGAGGCGGCCTCCCGGTACTGGTTTGGGAGAAATGGGCGCGGCTGGTCGTCATTTCAAACGGTTTCTACACCGCAGTGCAGCTTTACCTGTCACATTTTCTGCTTCAGCTTCTGTAGCCTCTTTATAATTAGCCCTTCGATATTTCAGTTTTCAAAGCAACAAACGACACCAAATTGCAGGTGTCTCAGTTACATAAACAAACACAAAATCAATCATTGTGTCACTGGGGACCACTCAAAACCCAAGATGGCATATGCAGAACATGGACAGACTGCAAACTGCTAAACAATTGAATCAGCACCACTGTGACCCTTTCTCAACAAACAACTATGTTGTGAGATTCAGAAAGCTAGAATTTACATTAGGGCATTCCATTTGGTAACACCGTGTTTTCAAAGCCAACTCACAAAGACTCATAAATGGTAAAAGGAGCAAGAATCCTGGATCCGTATGTCTTTCGCTATATGTCCTACTTCCGGACAGGTTTACATTTGAAAAACGCTGTAGGGTGTATTCTGGCTACAATATATACTTCCAGCTGTCAAATCTGGGAGATCCATAATGGGATTGGCAGCAATCGCGTTAGAGTCATTGGAGTTGATGATTGCCCTGCATGTTCGGACAAGGAAAATAAGACCATCTTCCAGGAACAGGTGCACACCATGGGGTGAACACGGTTCCCTAATCATGTCCCAGCGTTCCAGGAGTTTTATGTCCCATGCACACAGATAACGTGGAGTAGGCTGCGTAGATATTGGACAGAATCCTCTCACTTCCAGATTCTTTCTCCTTATTTGAGGCGAGTTGACAGAGTACAAACTGGGGCTTAGACCCGGTCGATTGCCTCGTTCAGGGACAGAACGATTCATGTTTCTCTTCGCACATTCTGGGATTTGATATATAATCCTTTATTGGTCAGTTCCTGGAACCGCTAGGTGGTCCCTGCAGGCCTTTCAGTAAAAACACTGCAGAATGTGTTGAGCGTGCATAGGTCATGTAGCCATTCATTTATTTTATATCTTCACTGCACCTGCAAACATCTTGTCACTTCTTTTTGCTCTGGATGTGCATGTTTTGCTTTTTGGTTGCAGTCTATTGGTAGCCGTTCAGATATTAATAACAATACAAGGCTAACCAATGCGAGAGGCAATTGCTCATTTGTTGGCGTTTATGCGTGGCTATGTGGGTCTGTGTCTGCATACAGATGGATGTCTCAACTTTAGCTCCCTATTTCCAACTGAAAGAAAGAGACAACACCCGCTTTCAGCCAACAAGATCGTTTGGTTAACACCTACATCAAAACCCCTGCACTCAACCTCTCTTCCTGTTTACCAGAGTCTTATCTGAATTCTTTTCACCTTTTTTACTCTCACTTTCCCAACGGTTGCCTCTCAGAACCAAGGGCCGCGTTCAGTAGGCAGACGTTTTGTGAAATGGAAGTGTTATGGGGCGGACGTGGCTTCTTGTCTTGCTAGTCACTGACATATCTTCTCTTTTTAAGATACTTAAAAAGATATTTCATATTTGGGTTCTGTATCATGTATTCCTCACGTTTTAACTGGCTCATACTCTAGTTTAAAAACAGTGGTCGACGTTCAGTTGTCAGGGTCATATCTTTCATCAAGCAAGCAAGGCCTCGTATTCAATAACATCCTCGGCAATAACATTTGCATGACATATTTGCATAATTTGGTCCCCCTTCTAATCACATCAGTCTTTATTGAGGAAGAAAGTCTGGTTATTATGGCTTATGCTGGTGACTGCTCAATCATATAAAAACAATGTTGGTTCCCTTGAATGTCCAGTCTGCTCGACCAAATGCTTCGATACAACATTGGCCCCATTCGTTTTTAATGACATAAAGGACAACCATTGCCATCCAGAACCTGGCTGGTTACGTGCTAAACACACCGGCTCGTAGAGTGTGCATTGAACAAAAAGGGAAACACTTACATTGAAGCTTTCTGATATTATTGTTGGCACTTGTTATTTCCTGAAACCAGAAGAGAATGGTTCTCATCCAGTGTTCTATCGGGGAAGGTGGGAATGTGATGGGGGGCCATCAGTAGTCCTTAAAGTCTAACATAGGAAGAGTCTATGGGAATATGGGACTCTATCAATTAAGTTGGTGGGGGGGGCACACAATGAGATGACCCCCCCCACCACCCCCGCTCCCCCTCCTGGTCTGTGGGAGTCTGTCCGAGTGGCTGATCGCAATGCAACAATGGACAGGCACCTGTTTCCCTTCCAGAACTAGCGAGCTATCTTCCTGTTTGGAAGCTGTTGGAAATGTGATCCAGCCGGGCAAGACGACAACAGAAGGAAAGACTCTCACACTTTATCTGAGCGTAGAGCAAGGCATGGGGCCGGAGGCTGAGCTTGGACACTGGAGGTAGAAACTGGATATTAGAGATCTGGAAGTTGAGGTTGAAGGACAAAAGTAGAGGGTAAGTGTTAGTGGCTGAAGGTTGGAAACAGGGGCTGGAGGTGGAGGTAGAGCAGAAAGCTACATCCTATGCTAGATCTAATAGTGTTTTAATTAAGTCCTTTGTTGTCCATTGGATGTGTGAGTTGGCTGGGGCATATACAGATCTGGCAACCAAGCGTTGCAAAGATCTGGTCCATTGTCTGGAGATCCGGTTACTGTTGGCAAGCGATTACGAGAGGGTCTTCATTATGATTATATGATATCTGCAGCTGTGAGCAGAAGCAAATGATCTGTTACATTGACATGTTAGTGCTAATGATGTGACCTAACAAAAACTGACCTATATTGTTTTCAGAGATAGGTGGGAGCAGGCGACCGTTCTACCCAATACACAGGAAGATTCATTTGTCAAGTTATCTACGGTCAACTGGTGTTTGAAGTCCACCATTTTCTCTAATTGATTGAACAGATCCGATATGATCTGGGTCTGGTTGTGTCAGAGACTGTGCTGTTGGAGGTACTTGATGACTGGATTTGTTAACCAGGGCATTAAGACACCTACATGACATGACATGTGAGGTGAAAGACAATGGCGAGAATGAGGACATGGGCCCTCAAAGACGGAAGTGGGACTACATTCAGTCAGAGGACCCTGTCCCTGTTGCAATCGCTGAAAATGTGGAAGTGACTTGTTGACGTTTGAGGGAACGTTCGTACATCCTCTTATGAAATGCAGCAGTTTAATAGGTTCGCACCAGTTGCCATGTACAGGTCAGGATGTTGGATTCATCACATTGCTGCGTGGCTGTGTAGAACAACATTTGATGTATGGTATGACAGTCCAACAGTTAATGATTTTGAAAACGTTTGAAACGTCCGGTGACACTTCAGTGGGTTGCTACAAATCAAGACATTATTTCGTATTTATGAACCATACACAAAGCGTTCGTAAGTACTACGTAAGCGTTCCAATACATACATACCCTGCAGTCAGCCATCACGTTGAAGAGCTGTGGATCACTCGCTGGATAGCCTAAGGCAGTTGCTTTCGTTAAACCCCGGAGACAAAATGTTACCCTGGGCTGGAAACAGCCGTCATAACAATGAGGACGTATTATTTCCTTCCCGTTTCACCTGGACTTCGTCCAACGCTGTATAATTCCACAATAACCGGCGGCCATTACCGGTCGGAATCAAACGGTTACTTTCCTACATCTACCCGCCGTGGCACTCGCCACCTCCTGGGGATTGCACCATTCACCTTAGCCTGGGAGTGCAGGTCTGAGAACTGCCCTGGATGTGTTGTTTACATTCAGATGGCCTCTATTGTTTTGTCTGGGCATTGTGTTATTGTAATGAAAGGAGGCAGTGGTGGAGGATACTGCTTTATTGCCGCTGCCCTCTTGGCCTCTGATCGCATGCTTTTCCTGTCATGGTTCCCTAGTGGCCTTAATGGCGGGGGAGCCCCGCCGGTTGACTTCTCGAGCCTGTTGGTAACCCTGTATTTCCTCATCCTCCAACCTCCTGCAACTCTCTGCTGCCTCTAGCGTGTATGTCTTCTGTTGGGCCCACCTGTATACAATGACAGTTTCCTGTCCAGTGGTCGACACTGGGTAAAATCCCCACTGTGTGAATACTTAAAAACACAGAGACGACGTCTCGTGGTGAACACGGCCTCTTGACAGTAATTGAACGACGCGGTTGAAAAAAAGCTGGACCCTGTCTAACATCAGCCTCGGTGGCGTTAACAGATGAGCTTCAGGTGACCTTGAAACGATTAAACACTGTTTTGAGGTGTTCCACTTGTACCCAATGTGAGGAACGTGCCAGGATAAAATCACTCAATGCAGTTGTCAGTTAAATTATTTTTTTTGGGCTAATCACCATAGCGATAACTCCTGTGGTCATCCGTGACCTTTTATGAGTTTGCATGACTCATTCATTAACACAGATTCATACATACATCATTCTCACTTTCACCCTTCATTACCCACTCTTTTTATATAAACGATTTCCCTCTCTTGACGGGAACTTTTGAAGATACGCAAAATAGGTGAAATTCCCAAGTTGGTAAAAAAAGACAAGTAAGTTTAACTGTAGCAATCTCAGACAGTTTGTTGGTGCTCCTGTCAACACTGCTGGTTTCACTGGATACATACATATAATCACGTGCATTGGGGTAATGCCGTTATTGTACAATAAAAACAGAAAAAAGAGAGAGAAAAATTATCAATAGAATGAAAGGAATTGTCAGGATGAAAGCGTGACAAAGTGAAATGGAGTTGGCATAATAGCACGTAAACTGGCCCTCAGGTTAACCCACGTGCCTGTTGGATGAATGGGCCGGCCCTGTAGTACTGCACATGAACGACAAAACAACAATGACTTTGTGAGCTTTTTCATAAGTTTTGTTGATATGCCGGGAGATTGTATCATGAAGTCACGTCCAAAATGGTTTTGCTTCTGGCGGTTGATCAAACGACAGTGAACACATTTATTCCAAGCTGTGTTTACCACAGTTCAGTATCCTCATGGGGAGTTTGTCACATGAAATACTATGTTTGTGTTGTTGACTTCACTTGACCAATGCTGTGGCAATCACTGTTAGACCATATTACCAAGTGATGACCATTGTATACAGTAATATTAACAGCAAATCCGTTAGTCTTCAAGCAGTGTTTGAAGGACGCCGAACGCTAATAAAGAGCATGTTTTTATCTCATTATGTTGATTGCAGAAATGAAACTTGCTGCACTTCTGTGAATGAGAACCAGTACACCAGTCATGGTGCGACTCCTTGATTGCTCATACACCATGGGGGACTTGTCATCGTCATAGCAGAACTCAAACAAAGACTCGGCCTAACACCTGTCGTGCTCCGAGACACAAAATAAGAAAAACAAAACTTCAAACTGCCCAAGTTGTCCTCCCTCTATACTAGATCATTTGAATCTCTTTGGTGACTTTTTGATAGTTTTGGTTTTCCCCTGAACACACCCCCGGGGGTTCGTCCTAATACCAGGAATACCCCCATGCTGTTGGCCCAGTTGTTGTGGTAATAACAAGGGCCCGGTAGTATGATAAACAGACCCTCTTTCTACTTGATAATCACTGATGTCCTGTGGCTTTTCTGGGAAATGCATTACAGCATTTCTTTACTGTCCTTAAATATATGTACAGCTCTGGAAACATTTGGAGTCGACTGCACCTTTTTCTTTCCAAAATAGTCAAAAAAGGAAGGCTTTGAGTGAGGTGGGTGAGAACTGGGTGTTAAAATTAAGGGTTAAAATGAAGAAACCACTGCAAATTTAACACTTCTGTTCCTCACGTAAAATGTTTTTGGAAAGGAATGAAAAAGGTGCAGTGGTCTCTTAATATTTTGCGGTGCTGTATGTCTACACACCATCAACATGCAAATGTGACCCTTTGTCAACACCACTTCATCTGATAACAGTGTGATATGCTTTCACCGAAAAAGGGAGGTGACTGAGAGAACTGGATGTGTGTGTGTGTGTTTGTTGTTACTGTATGCGCGTTATGTCAGTCCTCTCTGGTTTCAATCCCCGATATTATTCTCTCTACCCTCCCGGTTGCAGGCTGAGAGAGAAAAGATGCTGCACACGTCGTGTACTGAGGACCGGATCCAGCACGCTTTGGACCGAAGTCTGGACGGGCTCAAGCACAGCCCCGCTGCGGCACAACCCGGGAACGGTAAGCTTCACCTGGGTATTGAGACTCAGGGAGTTAACAGAGTCACACTCTGGTAAGCCAAGGACATTTGGTTCTCCGGGAATAATAAGGTCACTGTTTCGATGCTGGAAGCACGCGCAGGTAGAACAGAGGACATTTAATAAAAAGAACTAAAACAAAACAAAGCTGGAACAAACGCACGAAAAGAGAACAGCGATACAGTGGCGTGGGAACCAAACAAAGACCGACAAGATGAACGGATGGACTTCAATAGGGTCAGATCAGTAAAACAGGTGACAGCAGTGACAAGAAACAGGCGTTTGTGATCCAAATGAGGTAGGGAGGGCGTCGGATCTCACTGGCAGGGCAGCCTACCGCGTCGGGACGTGACTGGCATTCTGTTCCCGGGGATATTCCTTCACGTGGAATTGTATCAACACTTTATTTTCTACTGAAGAATGTATTGTTTCATTATTAGTCGTGTGCGACTGTTCCGTGCAATACAGTATTTGTCCGAAGCTTTAGCCTATGTCAAGCCTAGCTAGATTTGTGTGGTATACTGTACGTGTCGGACAAAACGGATGATCTTCCAAGATTCCAGTGAGTGGTGAAAATTCACCGGCGCAGTGATATTGCGGTGTTTCGGCAGTGTCGGTGATCCTGTGGGGGTTAGTGTGAATGGTCTCAAATCAGCCTTCTTGAGTGAGCAGTGTGATAAGAAACCAAATGTCTTGGCAAGATTTGCGTTGGAGGAGACATTTTGACTTGTGCAAATTGGACTCTATGGAGACAGGACGCGATAACACGACTAGAAGAATTCTGAGAATTTTTCATGATTGTGGAGAAATGTCAACCCACGTTAAACCATTAACAAGGTCATCTCAGTTTATTGTCAGTACGACCAAACTGATGTGTAAAGGGCTGTATTTTCTCACCTTCCAAACACCAGAACTTGTGTATGACTGACACTTCTGAGGTTGACGAAACCTAGTTTGACTGTTGTTGAAAAGTATCAGAGAACTGTTTTTGCCTGCTGGAGGAAGTCTCTACATGTACACATTGGCTGGGGGAGGAAGTGGTGGCACGCAAACACACACATACACACGAACACACATATAAACACACAAACTCTACTCTTGAGGTGGGAGGATCAGTCAATGTTAGTTGTAGAAGCTGCCCACGCGTACACCGTGTCATATCGGACACACCTCCACACAACCCTGTTGGCACAGTTGGGATTTTCAAATGATGTCATTGATCTGACTGAAGTGCACCGTGTACCCGTTTAGGAAGTGTTTCGTAAACAGGTTACACAATCTAATATGTGCCCATTCACATGACTCGTGTGTGTCTGTGTCTTTTAGTTTTAAAGTGCTTGTCAAGCCACTCTATGAGCCGATGGAGTCTGGAGGAGCTGGTGAAAAGGGACCCGGAGAACTTCCTCATTCTCCTGCAGCAGATCCTCAGGAAGGCCAGAGAGGTAAGGGGTCACCATAGAGAAGGATAGAGGCCTCTTTTGGTCGAAGCACACGGTTATTGAAGAATTTAAAAGTTGTAATGTAGTCAATTGGGTGGGACTTTCACTGAGGGAATGTGGCAGGCCCGGTAAACAGCATGGGCATTTCAGCGTCTTTAGCTGATCCGTCATGGATCAGACTTGAGTCATGGGTTAATGGTTCAACAGCAAAGATGTCGTTGTCCCACCCAGTCTACATGTAAATGCTCAGTGGGGTCCATCCTCTTTCGTAATGACAATTGTATTGGGATTTGTGCGTTATCCATCTCTGGCAGTCACAGACCATCACTGAGATGTTGACGTTCACCATAACTCTTTCAGGAGTTCACTAAGCACTCGATTCAGACACTTGATAATCCTTTCAGTCCCTGAAGATTAGGAGTACAAATCCATTCAATCAAACATACCCCATCAAAAATAAAATTAACTTTAAAATCACAGCTGGATAGGTGTAATCCAGTAAGATTGTATCACATCATACTGATCTGTAACTTTAGTAGACCTATCACATCCTACTTGTCAGTAAACTTTAGTACACCTATCACATCCTACAAGTCGGTAAACGTTAACACACCTATCATATCCTACTGGTCGGTAATCTTTAGTAAACCTATCACATCCTACTGGTCGGTAAACTATAGTACACCTCACCTATCACATCCTAGTATTTTGTAACTTTAGTACACCTATCACATCATACTTGTCTGTGATATTAGATACACATCACATGCTACTGGTCTGTGACATTAGATACAAATCACACCATACTGGTCTGTGACTTTAGATACACACCAAATCCTACTGGTCTGTGACATTCGATGCATGACATCTATCAAAACCTTTGATATCTATTATGGGAAAACTAGTTAGCCACTAGTGAGCCTGGAGATCACTTCAGCAACTCTCTCTCCTCCCTGTGGAATCTGAGCATTAACAATTACAATATGAATGTACATCAGTGAATGTGCCTGGATAATGAGAACAACAGAAAAATCTCTGTTTAGATTATCTCTCTGTAGGTTGCGCTCTGATAACCACAGGAATGTTTACATTTACCATATGGCATGGGGGTTACTCTGTTGGAAACCTGATCTTTGCCTGGTAAACATGCCCTTTAGTGTACATATCAGCTTGTAACCAAGATTACAGTGCGAAGAGAAGAGATTGAGCCTGTAACGTTATGCGCTAAAAGACTATCAAATGCTGCAATAAACAATTGAATTCCTCCCTTGACAACCGGGTACACGAATAATTATTTCAACCTCTATACGAAACGGCTGATTTCTAACATCTCCTTCTACTGTGGTGAAACGATGTCAAAGTAAAGAATAATAATACAGTATCAGTATTGTAGTAGAATAAATACTAAGTACAGTATCACTATTGTAATCAAATTAATAATGAATGCTGTAACAATATTGTAGTAGGATGAATAATACAGTATCAGTACTGTAGTCAGATGAATAATAAATAGAGTATCAGTATTGTAGTCGGATGAATAATAAATACAGTATCAGTATTGTAGTTGGATGAATAATAGAGTATCAGTATTGTAGTAGGATGAATAATAGAGTATCAGTATTGTAGTCGGATGAATAATAAATACAGTATCAGTATTGTAGTTGGATGAATAATAGAGTATCAGTATTGTAGTAGGATGAATAATAGAGTATCAATATTGTAGTAGGATGAATAATAAATACAGTATCAATATTCCATTTTGTGGACTGTATGAGGACTGCACCAAGAGAATATGAATAGGCTATTTAAGGTGAATGTCAAGTTAATGTACTGGAGTGTGTGTGTGTGTGTGTGTGTGTGTGTGTGTGTGTGTGTGTGTGTGTGTGTGTGTGTGTGTGTGTGTGTGTGTGTGTGTGTGTGCGCGTGTGCGTGCGTGCTTGTGTGTGTGTTCACCAGGTTCAGGAGCAGTGTCAATATGATCTGGTGGCTCCCCTGGCTATAATGTTCTCTTCCACTCTACTGCAGGTAAAGTACTTCCATACAGCTCTGGAAAAGATTAAGAGACCACAGCACCTTTTTATTTCCTTTCCAAAACTGTTGGAGAACATTTTGAGTGAGGAACAGAAGTGTTCAATTCACAGTGGTCTCTTAATTTGAACCCTTCTGTTCCTCACTCAAAACCTTCCTTTCCAACTTTTTTGGTATGGGAAGAAAAACGTGCCGTGGTCTCTTTTTCCAGAGCTGTACATGCACACCTCACCCACTTCACCCTACCCCACCAACAGGTCTTTGACCTTGGGTATGCTCTGATTACAGGCTCCCTTCTGTCCCCCTGAAATGGAGCTTCTGGAGGAGGCGTGTGCAGTGTTTGGCTGTTTTTTGACTTGGCCAGAGCCCTACTGTAGCGTGTGTAAGAGCCTGCTTTCCACTTTACACCAGGAGCTCAAAGCCCCAGGTAGGTTAATGACAGAGAGGAAACCTGATATCTCTTGGTTTTGTATTCCTGATAGTGTCTGATCATAAGATGACAGTTGGAGCTTTATTTATTGATTTCTGTGCCTCTGTTCGACCTTATCGTTGATGAACTGTCATCACTTGTCGTCACTTTTTCCAACATAACATGGAAAGTGTTCTTCATTGGAAGCTTATAGAATGTAAGTAGTGTACAATGCTCTATCCGTCCTTGGTTATTATACATAATTCACCACTCGCCTTAAAGTAATGTAGAACGCAGTTAAACCATGAAGCTGGTTGAGGAGGCTTAACACCTGTGTATCACTGGGTGGGCATTAAGCATGGTTAAGTCCTAGTAACAAAGTAGAGAGTATGGTCTGTTAAACAAATATGTTGACATTTCTGACCACATCAAGTTTGTTATTTATTCAGGCTTTGGCCAAGACTACTACTAATCTTGACTACTGTCCAGCAGTATGGTCAGCTACAGCATAACATTTTAACCTAGCAAATCTGTGGCTGGTTCAACACCCAGCACCTCTTAACAACACACACAGTAATAGCATGCGTGCTAGTCTATTTAGATAAAAGTAGAGGCGTGACCGGCTTCTTGGTTTTATGTTAAAATTATCAATTAACGAATAAGCCGCTCCGACACCCATAATTACCCAACACAAGCATGGCTCTCTTCATGTTCCCCAAGCGTACAACATTTTCAAAGAAATGCTCAGTACTATATATAACATCAACCACAAAAAACACAAGCAAGCAATTAAATTTGAACAGCTCTGCAAAATGAGGACTATTAAGAGACCACCCCCCCCAAAACACACAGAAATACTTCCTTTATTTTTTAGGTGATGTTATTTCAACTGTTTATATTCTTATAGTCTGTAAATGTTCACATTTATTTTTGTATGTGGTATATTATGGGCTGGTTGCTAGGAGACCAATTAAAGCAAACGAAAAGCGTAGCATTTTTCTACATGTAATTGACCGAGCACGAGCTAGACCCTGGATTGACAGGTTTTTCAAAAATTTTCTCAATGGTCAAGGGGGTAGAGGCTTTCTGTTATCTATTCACTGCAGCGTGGCGTAGTCATTGACTGCCCCCGAGTGGCTAAAACCGATAATGCAGCTAGATTAGATGTCCAAATACTGTAGCGATATCATCAGAACTAAAAGATATGAACTCCGTTACCTCAGTTTTAAAGTCAAAGTCTTTTTCATTTATCAAATGCACTGAATAACAAAGTGTAATTCTGAAAAATGTCATTCTTGTGACATGGCACACGATATCTACAAAGTAAGAATTTAGAAACATATACATCTAATTATATCGCAAAAATATACATAACAATGTAAACTAGCTGCAACTTTCAAAAGTGTAGAAAGGGGAATATGAACAATATGGGTAGAAGTATTGAGTACTATAAATATATGTGTTATATGCCTATGAATGGTACATTAAAATATGACACTAAATTGAATTAGATTCCGTAGAATTATTTGTGAAGTTGTGAAGAAGTAAACATATTTTCTCAAACACCGCATTCAGAACAGAGAAGTAGTTTAGTGTTGTGGGGTGTACTATTCTTTGAAAGCGGATTTGAGAGAATTACATCAACAAAGAAAAAGAAGAACCTATCAATTACCTGGATTCATGAATGGTGTTACTAACTCAACGTACTGCTTTACTTTTATTGTCTCATTCAGGTTAATATATTGGGTAATTGTGCCTAATGCCATAATTCAGGATGACTGAGAAACAACCAATTTATGGTCATTTTATTCTGCAGGGATTTCATTTCACAGACTGGTGATGGAAGAACAGGAACTTGCCACTTTGAAACATCAATCAAAGACCATGTATGTCATCAGCAACCTCTCAATGTTATTATTTCATTTGAATTTAACTGCCGCATTTAACCATTGCTGCAGTGGTTAAATAAACTTCTTAGAAATTATTTCTGATGCTCACAAATCTGAAAATTCCCTTCATTTCCATGTTCCTCCACATACAGTGAGGGGAAAAGTAATGGATTCCCTGCTGCTTTTGTATGTTTGCCCACTGACAAAGAAATGATCAGTCTACAATTTAATGGTAGTTTTATTTGAACATTGAGATACAGAATAACAATAAAAAAACAGAACAACGCATGTGGAAAATGTTATGAATTGATTTGCTTTTTAATTCGACCACTCTCCCAAACATGACATAGTACTTGGTGTCATAACACTTGTTGTCAATCACAGAGGTCAGACATTTCATGCAGTTGGCCACCAGGTTTGCACACCGCTCAGTAGGGATCCCACTCCTCTTTGCAGATCTTCTCCAAGTCATTAAGGTTTCGAGGCTGACGTTTGGCAACCTTCAGTTCCCTCCACAGATATTCTATGGGATTAAGGTCTGGAGGCTGGCTAGGCCACTCCAGGACCTTTATGTGCTTCTTCTTGAACCACACCTTTGTTGCCTTGGCCAGGTGTTTTGGGTCACTGTCATGCTGCAATCCCCATCCACGACCCATTTTCAATGCCCTGGCTGAGGGAAGGAGCTTCTCACCCGTGATTTGACAGTACATGTCCCTTTGTTGGGGAGAATTTGTCCTGTCCTCTTAGCAGAATAACAACCCCAAAGGAAAATGTTTCCCCCTCCATGTTTGATGATGGGAATGGTGTTCTTTGGGTCATAGGCAGCATTCCTCCTCCTCCAAACACTGCAAGTTGAGTTAATGCCAAAGTGCTCGATTTTTGCGTCACCTGACCACAACACTTTTATCCAATTCTCCTCTGAATCATTCAGATGCTCGTTAGCAATCTTCAGACAGGCCTGTACATGTGCTTTCTTGAGCAGGGAGACCTTGCAGGATTTCAGTCCTTCATGGCATAGTGTGTTACCTATTGTTTTCTTGGTGACTATGGTCCCAGCTGCCTTGAGATCATTGACAAGATCCTCCTGTGTAGTTCCGGGCAGATTCCTCACCGTTCACATGATCATTGCAATTCCACAAGGTGAGATCTTGCATGGAGCCCCAGACCGATGGAGACTGACAGTGATTTTGTGTTTCTTCAATTTGTGAATAATCGCACCAACTGTTGTCACCTTAGCACCAAGCTGCTTGGCGATGGCCCATTCCAGCCAGTGACTTTTTGTCACTGACATCCTTGGACAGCTCTTTAGTCTTGGCCATGGTGGAGAGTTTGGAATCTGATTGATTGCTGCTGTGGACAGGTGTCTTTTATACAGGTTACAACCTGTGATTAGGAGCGCACTCTCAGAGAGATTTTTGTTACCAGAAATCTTTCTGATTGAGAGGGGATCAAATTCTTATTTTCCTCATTAAAATGCAAATCAATTTATATATATATTTTACATATGTTTTTCTGAAATGTTTTGTCACTCGGTGTTCAAATAAATCTACCATTAAAATTATAGACTCTTTGTCTGTGGGCAAACATACAAATCAGCAGGGGATCAAATACATTTTTTCCTCACTGTACCCTCATATCCTTTTACACATTTATTTATTTCTGTGCTTCCTGTCTGTTTCTGTAACTACGCATATGTATTTGTGGATGTGTAGCTTCAGAACGGGGGTATTCAACTCCTACACTACAATGTCTGGAGCCTTTTTGTATAAATTGCACACACCTGTTGTCTTGGGTCTTACTAAGTCCCTGATTATAGGGTTGCAATGAAAACATGTGGAGGAAGTGACTTCAAGGTCCAGAGCTGCTTTAAATGTATCCAGTGAATGTTTCAGAGTGTTGACCTCTGACGTCTTCCCCTACGTCAAGCCTATATTATCTCGTCCCTGTAGGACGGTTCTGTTGATGAACCCCAGTGAAGTTCCCGCAGAGTTTCTGTCTGTGGCCGAACAGCTGAATAGTAT
The DNA here is from genome assembly GCA_016801105.1 of Esox niger. Lineage (NCBI taxonomy): Eukaryota > Metazoa > Chordata > Actinopteri > Esociformes > Esocidae > Esox > Esox niger. The sequence continues at coordinate 46,470 of JACXGJ010000019.1, read as the reverse complement.
CCAGCACTCCCAGAGTGAGACGTACATCACCCTAGTCAAACACGCCTATCAGGCTGCCCTGGGCACCAAATATCCCCTAGCCAGCATCACCAAAACCCTGCAGGTACTGAACGACACAAGCCAGCATCAGAAACAAATATGGCGCTTGTTCATTGAGAGGCCGTTTAGTCTCAATCTATTAGATGAGCGGATGTTTAGCGGTTTGATCGTTGTATTTGGTAACAACAAAAGGGCCCCGTCGTTTGGTAACACAATGTGGCCGTCTCTACACAGGCCAAAACTGTAGAGGAGCTGGCAGAGATCTTCTCCATAGTAACCGACATCCTGGAGACTGCCGCTGCCATGGGGGACCCGTTGAAGGGCCGTGGCCACGTCACCCAGGGCCTGGAAGGGTTAAGGGAGAGGATGGGCATCAAAGTTTCCAATGGCACGAAGTCAAACGGTGAGAGCGTGCAGCCTTGTTTAGACCCTAAACTCTAAACGTAGTGATTTGTTTTAATTATGATATGTATTGTTTTCGGTGACTCAATCTGTCCAAAGGCTCTATGGACCTGGAAAGGGGGAATATAATACCTATGCCATGGCATTACAACTTAAAACACTTCTAGGAACGTGTCCTTGCTCTGTGTGAAATGTGGTGCAATAAGTCAAAAATTCCCCTGACTTTTGAGTTTTAGCCACTGTCACAGTTGGAAAAAGAAGAGTAAAAAGATCCATTCAAATATTGTGCTGTTTCTATGTTCCACACTAAACTACTCACACCTCTACTGCTATTTATTAATTTACTATAATGCAGTTTTAATAAGAGGACATACAGAACCCATTATCAAATTTATTGATGATCTAATTGTCTTCTTTCTTTTGAAGGACTGTTACAGACTCTACCTCTGCCGACAGCCAAGTGCTACATGTTTCACTGGGAAACGGATAACTTTGGTGAATAACTTTGTGTTTTTATATATATATGCAATGGCTTGTCATTGACTGCCACCTGTTGACTTTGGTTCCTCTCAAGATTTCTTCCTACTTAGTTTGATTATCTTTAGTCATTCCTTGTTTAAGCGGGGGTTATGCCTTTGTTGATAGTTGTTAACATTAAATGTAACTGATAGCTGGTGTCTTTGTGATATTTATTTTTTTAAGACATCCTCAACACCGTTCTGCAGAATGAACATGACCTTAGCAGCTTCCAGAACTCCAATGGCCCAGAAGAGGGGGGAAAAGAGGAGGAGGTGGATGAGGAAGAAGGGGCAATGAGCGACCAAGAGGAGGAGGATGAAGAGAAGGGGGAAGAGGAGGAGGAGCAGTTCATCGCCGACATATCTATGTACAATAGCTGCAGTGAGGACCACCGTGCCTCCACCTTCTCCACCGTCTCCTCCCTCTCCACGGCCTCCAAAGACTCCATGTATTCCACCTTGTCTATGGCTTCCGCCTCCTACTCCGTCCTCTCCGTCACATCCGGCATCGACAGCGACTTCTGCGAGGACTCCGAGGATGCCGCCTGCAGCCCGCTGTCTGTGGAGCGGTGCCCGGCATCCGGCAAGTCCGGCAAGACCTCGGCGCGGCTCAGCCAGCACTTCTCCCGCCTCTTCAAGTCCAAGTCCCTGACCAGGGCCAAGAGCCTCGGCAGCCCCGAAGGGAAGGACCTGGTGGTGATTCGCTCCAAGCGCTCCCAGTCCCTCCCTCAGCAGGTGCAGTTATGCAGCTCGGATTCCCCGTTCCAGACCCCCTGCACCCCCCAGGCCCTCAAGCACGTGTGCTTCCGCCGGAGGCCTATCCTGAGCTGCGACGAGGAGGGTAACGGCAACGGCGTCACCCTGAGGGTGGTGGTTTTCGGTGCCGACCACATGGCGGGCAAAGTGGCCCGGGCCTACAGTAACCTACGCCGGAAGGAGGACCTATGTCCTCGACTCAGCAGGGCCTGTCGCCTGCAGTTCTACTTTGTGCCCGTGAAGAGGGACAGGCTAGGGGGTGTCGGTAGTTTCCCCATCCCGAGCTGTCCCAGTCCCGGAGTTCTGTCGGCTAGCCCACGCAAAGACGCAATTGGATCTTGTGTTGTGAGTAGAAAATCGTAGCTTTTCCGGGGTGCATTACAGTCTAGTAGGTCAAATGGGAAGATAATTTGAGGTAATACGTTTGGATTAGTAATATTACAAAGTGCTACTATTCACTTGGAGCTTTAATTCACTTCCTGTTTAGGTGAGATTTATGCAGTTTAGAAAATACCACGAGATATGCCATCTTAACCGCAACTCGAGACTAGGGGTTAAATGGATTTCACGAGTTGTGGTGGTTTCTGTAACCATTTGCTACTATAGAGGGAAAACCCAGACTCTGAGCTTGACACGCTCTTTCCCCAGGAGCTCAGCATGTTGGGCACGGAGGACAGCACTAATGACATAGCCCGGTTCATCGGGATGTTGGACCCCTGGTATGAGCGCAACACACTGAGCCTGCTCAGTCTACCTACCAACGTGGTGTGTCAGGTAAGGCTGTGCATGTGCTGCGTCTGCGTGCGTGTGTGTGCCAAACCGTGAGATCAGGTGATATGGTTCACATCTGTGTATAATTGTCTTAAGTGTTAACAGGCGAAATGGGAGATAAACAATAATGAATCAGCCATCTCACAATAATGAATCAACCATCTCACAATAGTGAATCAGCCATCTCACAATAATGAATCAACCATCTCACAATAATGAATCAGCCATCTCACAATAATGAATCAGCCATCTCACAATAATGAATCAGCCATCTCACAATAATGAATCCGCCATCTCATGATTTGCAGCAAACGTCCAAGACCGAGTCGGAGTCATACGACAGTTCCTATGAGGATCGTCTGCCTATTCTAGCCGACCTGGTCCAGTATTACTGTCGCCATGCTGCCCGGCCGGCGCTCATTCAGCTCTACCAGGCTGAGGTGAGGCTTTGGTTTATCTCTCGCACCTTCGCACATGCGCATGTAAAACGTTCATTGTTGGATGTTAGTTCTTATCTTGAAATAAAAAGAAACATTCTTGAATGTCCTCGAACAAAGCTCGTTTGGTGATGTGTATTGACTGCTGCTTGTCACCGGTGTTGCAGTTGACATTGGCCGGAGGCGAGAAGAGGACCGAGGTGTTCATCCACTCTTTAGAGCTGGGCCACACGGCAGGAACACGGGCCATCAAAGCCTTGGGTACGTCTCCTAGCAATCAGCCCATGATATACCACAGGCGATTAAGAAAATAGGCACGTGGGCTTCAGCATGGGAGGACATGGTCTGGATGGATGATAGGAGCTCTGCTGTATTATTATTATTATTCAGTTTGTTCCTCTGTATTGTTTCGGCTAAGGTAAATTAGAGAACCTTGTCCTCCGGTCCTTTATTTTACATGTGATTCATTGTCCCCACTATGGCTGTGCTCTAACCGGAGGGTCTGTGCTGGTTCTCTTCAGGTGCCGCTAGCAAGAGGTTCGGCATCGATGGAGACCGGGAGGCAGTGCCTCTTGAGTTAGAAGTTGTTTACAACAGGGTACGGTGTTGCTCAATGACCTTTCACCCTTTTAGAATCTTACTGACTTGTGAACTGCATAGTGACTTGCCAATGCGTCCCTCTTTTTGCCTCTTTCAACTGGACTCGCCAGTTGTGTCCCTCTCTGTGTCTCCATAGTAATGTATTTCTTTGTCTCTCCTTGTTCCTTTTCTCAGGTGGTTATTAGTGGGCGAAGTCAAACGACAAGGAAAGACAAAGTTTTCACCTCAATCAACCTGACCAAAGCATGCAAGAATCCAGAGGAACTAGGTAGGTCCAGTTAATGCCAACACCATGCCCTTACCAAGCGACCTATACAGGCCCACAACAGGTAGACAGGTTTTTCCTTGATTAGTACTGAATTCACATTTGCTCACCCAAAAATACAAGGGAGACAATTGTTTTGTAAATTTTGCATACAGACATTTGCAATAAATGCAGAAGTCCTGTTTTGACTGCCATGTTGTCGATTGGTACAGATTCAAAGATGGAGTGCTTGCAGATGACGACGACTGAGGTACTGAAAAGGCAAAACTCAAATAAATCTAAAAAGGGCTACAACCAGGTAAGCGTGGAGTTGTCAGACTGAGTCTGACTTGTGGCTTGACATGCATTAACGGCTTTGCATGAACCAAATTGAGCTTGCATCTACCCTAGCCTGAGAGCTATCTTCTTTTAAGATGAATGAGATATCTGACAGATACTTTCACAGACACATCTGTCTCCACAACAAAACCACATAACAGACTCAATGTTTCGTTTTGTTGCACAACCCGTTTCCTGTTAAGTTAGCCTTTCATTAAGTGTGACATGCATCGGACCCTGTGGAACCAGGCATATGAATGACAGCCTGGTTCTGTTTCTAACTGGTCCAATCCACTCCACAGCAACTGAGCGTTACTGAGGTGAAAGTGGACAAGGTCCAGGTGAGCGCTGGTGCTGACACCACGTTTGCTGTGTGTATGGACCAGGATGAGAAAAAGATTTTCCAGAGTGTCACCAGGTACGCGTGTAGCTACACACTAACCCACCCACACACACACACACACACACACACACACACACACACACACATACATTGACCACAGTGTCTGTCCGTCTCCCCCTCCTCTAGGTGTGACGTGTCTCTGTGCTACAAGCCAGACAGCTCTACCGACTGGAGGCTAGGCAAAGCCTTGTCCGCCCAGATCCAGCCTCTGCATCCCACGTTCTGCTCCCTCCTCTGCCTGCCCATAGCCACATTCAGTGGGGCACAACCTTGAGAGTGGTGGGCCCCTACCATGGAGGAACATCTGTGGCAAAACCGATAGACATTATATTGGTGCTGGAGGTGGTTCGGTCCGCTGAGGTCACGTGATGAGTCACTTTACCCTGGGCATGCTGGGAGATACATTTTTTTATACCTACATCACAGACACACTATGGATTATGTAATTAGTGTACATTTGTACAATATTTGCTCTAAAAAATATCTTGACAACATTGTAAGCTCATCCGTGCAAAGACCTGATGTCCAGGATGGGCATATTCTGGAATGTACCAGTGACTTTGTTCAGCCAGCAGGGGTCTCTCTTGCATTTATTTTCCTATTCAAGAGTATTGGGAGGATTTTGAGGTACTCTTGTTGCCTTTCTCAGGACTCTGAACACTGATCCAACAGCACTCATCTTGCGCTTTTACATATGAATGTATATATTTTACTTATTGTATTAAAAAACACGTACATAACTATTGAATATTATAGAATATTATGTTTTCTATGAAACAGCACACTGGATTGTATATATTTGACAATGTACTTGATAATAACATTGGTAAAAGTCTTTAATTATGCTGTTTACTGCAGGGATATGGAAAATACTTTAGTTTGCCAGGGTAGATAAATCTGGATTCATTTCCAGTGGTTGTCAAACCTGAACTCGGGGACTGGTAGATGTTTCACATTTTTGTTCACACTGGAAAAGTAAAACCAACTTATAGCTGCTGGTCCCCAAGGAGAGGTTTGAGAAACCCTGTCATAGACCACTCTATGGTGCTATTTTACACCTTACTTTTAAAAACAGATCACTGCACAAAAGCAGGTGTGCTCACAGTTATCAATCATTGACTCAACACTGCAAGGTTAAATTGGAAATATTGGTAGTAGGGTGCTCTGAGTTTTTCCTGACCTAACCAGGGAACAAAATCTGGGACCTAATAATTAGACAATAGGGCCTAAAGGTTCTGGTGAGGACAAGTATATTTTGTACATTTTAAAAGTACAGGTACTAGACGTGTAGCCTAACAATATATTGTGTATATGTGTAATCTTGTGTTGTCGAGCACTTATGTCATTTCGATGGTACCATTAAAGAATGTTTTAAACCTTTATGGATTTGCTTTTGTACAGTGGATTAATGTTCAGTATATATTTATATTTTGAGGAATAATACCACACAATTCTATCATTAAGAAATAAATGGAGGAATCGTTTTTCCCTTAATTCATTTTTTTACTATTCGGTATGAAATGTTCCACGGTGTGACGTACCTAAAAATAACAATTTAGGGCCTACTATAGTTCTATTTGATTGGTTATTGTCAGACTTAAATTGCCATAAACAAATCTGTACCACCTACTAATTGGTTAAATAAAACTTTTGTCTTGTTGTGGGCGTTGTCGTACTGTACTTACCCTGCGTTCTGCTTTCACACAAAGTAGTAGCGCCCTGTACCGGAGGAAAAGTTGTGATTGTTGTCTTCATTAAAAGAATATGGATTTTTTTGCTGAACCAAACGGCAGGTAAAAAGTATATTGGTTAAAAGTAAATGCATATTTACATGTTGTTAAGGAGATGTGTACACGTTTTAAATGTTTTACAGTAAATTAACGTTTAATGATCAAGTTGCTTTCTTGTAAATGAAATAAAGTAACAGTAAAATCAAGAGAACAAGCTGAAGCGGAAAATCTGCGGCAACATTTGCCACGCACTTTTCAATATCTTGACCTCGTTAAATTAAATTAATTGACGCAATACGTTGAAAATACATTTTTTGAACGGGATTGTCGTCTAGCCCGAAATGTCTCGGTCCTTCAATGCAGAGCGCTGAATCCGGCTCTGTGCGTGTCTTGACCAATCCGATTAACGGAAATCTTTGGTCGTGCAGGCAGGGCTGTGCGCAAAGCTCAAGGCGCGCTCCCTACTGAGTTATCCTGTTTATTAATTGCAGCGGCGTAGCACTTCACTTCCCGACAGACTGTGCCTAAGATTCTATAATAAAGATAGTAGCTAAGCTGCACCAAAACATTAGCGATTATACATGAAGTTCATCACTATTGTTGTTTGCTCCCTAGGGTTTAAGGCCGGGTGTTTTGTGAAAGCACTTTGTGATAACTGCTGATGTAAAAAGGGCTTTATAAAATAAATTTGATTGATGGATTGATACACCATGAAGCGCTAATGCTGATGTGTCTGTCTAACCAACCAGTCGCATACAGAGCACATTGTGCCACATAGGCGCCCTGTGAAGTGCCATGTTTATTGGCGATTTGGTCGTAAGAAAATTTGAATTGTATCTATTTGATATTAAACCAAAATCTGCTACCTACATGTTCAATTCAAAATCATTCACTAGATTCCTGTTGGTTTTACTGTTCATTACTATTTTCTATGTACTGGATGTTTGCAAGTTTTCACAATGTGGAAATTTGACTGGTCCAGCAGTTTTTTCCAGAGGTAAGAACCATGGTACTTGATTAGAAAGCTGTATTAATAGTCCATTTTAAGCCCACTGTATTTTATTTTATTATTATTCATTTTATTTGCAGTAAATGAATCTCGTCAAATGACAAAGCTCCTGATTTTTTATGTTATGGTTACTAGATCAAGGAAAACTGCTGAGCCCCAGAATGTGTTTTACTGCCAAGTTACATTGGGACCTGAAACACCACCACTGGTGCCAGCACGGCTTTCAAGCATATTTTGAAGCATTAGTCATCAACTCATGTCGGCATGAATGAGCGATTTTCTAATGTAAACAGGCATGGAGAATAGTTCTCAGCTAATGTGGCATTTTAGGGTCCATTTTATTTTGGGTTTTTACTTAAAGCATCTTTGTAGAAGACGATTGCTCGTCTGATTTGATTCCCCACTTCACTTATGGAATAGATTGCTTTGTCCAATACAACTAAGCTGCAAATACTGTGTCCAAAATATCATGTTGACTGCAGTTATTTCGTAATTCTTGTGGGTGTTTGGCTTGTTGTCATCTCTGAAGGTTTTGTATTGTTTATAACAGACATGAATTGAGATAGATAGGTAGCCTATTGAAGAGAGGAGAAACATGATTGAGAGGTCCTTTAAGCTCCTTGCCCTCGTACCTGTTCAGACATACTGTGGCCCATGACAGGAAAACACACGTAAAAATAAAGGTTGTTTTCTTCTTCTGAGATAATAACAACAGTCTGATAACAATGCCTGATTGAAGCTCTGGCTCTATGGGCGATGTGTGTTTTGTCTTGGATGGACTCTAACACAGCGACCCAGGGTGCATTTCTGCTTCCTTGTTTTAGATTCCAGTTTCCTGGGTTGTCTTGTATGCTGTTACTGAGGGCACTGGTAGCCTGATCCCAGACCAGTTTTAAGTTGTTGACAAATTTGTATGGTCAACAGTCACCAACTAAACAGCAAGCTGGCATTGGACCAGGCTACTATGATTTTGTTCGGGTTGGGTGTTTACTGTTTGTTCTATACTAACCAATAATAGTGTAATTAATTACAATGTCACTACACTGGATATTAACTAAACCATAACTAACCTACGTGAATGTGCAATATCACTTGTCGGACAGCTGTTTCTATTGTGAACACTTGTTTATAATCCCGTGTTTATATGTCAAATGATTCTAGGTATAATAGTAAAGCCTGGCCCCTCTGGAACAGACCCTTGATGGGATCACCCGTGGGCTTGGCTCCTCAGATGTGATGCTGTGAATGGGGCAGATTGCACTGCGGAGATGAAGAGAGTTTAGGAAGTGTCGTTCTGTCTGAATCCATGTCATGAAGTGGAAGCCGTAGGTCCACTTCATGACAGTTGCAGAACTTGTGTTGGTGATCCTAGGACATGGGGAATCACATTAACTCATAGGGCCTTTGGAACTTATTCAGACCCCTTCAATTTATTCAAATCTTGTTGTGTTTTGGACTTATTTTTGCCGTCGCTCTACACACTGTAGTCCATAATTACAAAGCAAAATCAAGCCTTTCAGCCTTTTGTGCTAATGTATTCATGACAAGTATGAATAGCTATGTCAGCAAAAAACAGTAGGCTTTGATAGTAAATACACGGCTCTCATTACCGCCTATATTTGTGGTCCAACAATTTAAGACCAGGGATAACAATTTCTGACGCTCTACACTAATGATCAGAGAATATCTCTCAGAGAATATAAATGTGTGTACTAAAAAGATTTGTGCACTGTATAAATAAAAAGAACACCTTGGCCCTAATGCTTACAGTAACCTGGAAATGGAAACAGGTTTAAACAACAGATTAGGCTGCAAAGTGTTTATCACAGGGGATAATTCCAAACAGGTCTTGACAAGTTTGATGTTCACGCATGTATGTTTACCCAGGGCTACATAGTCCCTATGTTTAAGCTGTTAGGTATGAAGTGTGGTATATGGCCAATATAACACAAGCCTTTACTTCCTGTTATTATAAAAAACGTACCTATGCAATTATAACAGTAGAAATTAATATGCTGTCATACCCAGGGTATACAGTGTCATAAAACACGGCTATCAGCCAATCAACATTAACTTATCAGTTTGTCAGACATCTGCACGTTGCTCTTAGTGATTTGTCAGAAAATCTTTCAGAAATTGTCAGGAAAGAAAATATACCAAATATGGGGAAGTAATTGCATTAGGATGTCAGATTCTTGTTTTGAGGGTGCTAGTGACGTCCTGGGAGAACAACACTGATTAAAATTATTTACAAAGTGGAGGGTTGGTAGACTGAACTAGCAGATCATTTTTTAATGATAGCGAGGCAGTGACAAAGTATGGAGATGAGGGTTTTTGCTACAAGAGCAGTGTGCTGGTTTCTAACCCACGTGGCAACAGCACGTGACCCGGAAGCAGCGGCCCAGAACACGGAAAAATACTGACCCCCAAACTAGCAGTATTTAAACAGAATTAAATGTCAGCACCAAACTTATGTAAGACTTACATAACCATATAAGCAATGTCCAGAATGAACGGAGGTGGTCACTCAATAATCGGTCTGAATAATAAACTGTTGGCCAAACATGTACACTGTTGTTATAAAATTTCTTTGCAACTTGCAACCACGTCCAGAGGTGGTCTGAAAAGCCTCTGGTTCAGAATTGCATCTGACAGCCTGATCTCAACATTCTGATCGTGCCCACATTAAGTTCACAGGTAACAGCAACCCTTGAGTCAGAACATTAGCAAATGGAGGGGCTATCAAATGAATGTGAAAAATGTGAATAGTCGTATTTAGGTACTGTTGGATGTGGAAATAAATGTGGAATTTTTATAATACAGCACCCTGAGTCTAAGTGGTAAATCAGGCATTGAAAGGTAACCTCCCAATCGCGTGCAATACTCTCTGCTGCATCTATTTCTATATTTCTATTTCTATCTCAGTTCTGCGAGTAAATCAGTCTGTAAGCCTTGATAACACTTACTGATTTATCACTGATCAAGTGTTTCGAGGAAACCAAACCATGGTTGTTCTGCAGTCACGTTGGTGCTATTTATGTATAATATATTAAGCATTACTTTTACCCCATAATTCAATTCTTTGGCCATTTTCAAATATTTTTATTCCTGCAAATCTTTAAACTCTCTATCCCAAGCCACTAAACAATGAAGTGCAGATGTCCAAACTAACGCGTCAAACCGCTTAGCATTCTGTAAGCCTTAATCACTATAGTAGAGACAATTATGGATACTTTCAGATTCACACTTCGCTTGTCAACAATAATATAAAAGCAATTCAGTCATGCTAATATCCGTGCATGAATATCAAGCCTGTCCAGACCCTTTAATATTTTACTGTATTGCCCTCATTCCCTGCTTTATTACTTAAAACTGTCTCCTTTTTGGCTGTGTCCATTATGGACCAAATGTACCTTTTTTACTCTTGCAAAAAATATGAAACCTTTTTTCAGCCGGCACGACAAGATAGGAGAGAATATCTGACTGTCCAGTATTTGTACAGTACACAGTTATACTGGACAGGTGAAGCGGGGGGATAGCATTTAGCAGATTTTCATTGGTTAACAAAGCTATACAATAATATTATGTTCATAAATCAAACGTCTGTAAAAGTCTGTTTTCTGTCGATTCATACTGTGTCATAAGGGGAAGCCCAATGCAAATTGGGATTATTTGCGTACAGGAAGGGACCAGGAAATCTGATCATAATGTGAACACTGTGCAGAGTTTAGACACACATTTCTCTACCACAAATAGAATTCAGGAATTTCAAACAGGTAGTGGTTATGTTGATTGGATGGTGACAACAACATGTAACGTGAGGTGTAAACACAGACGAAGGTCTAATCACAGCCGAAGGTGTAAACACAGACGAAGGTCTAATCACAGCCGAAGGTCTAATCACAGCAAAAGGTCTAATCACAGCCAAAGGTCTAATCACAGCCAAAGGTCTAATCACAGCCGAAGGTCTAATCACAGCCAGAGGTGTAAACTCAGCCGAAGGTCTAATCACAGCCGGAGGTGTAATCACAGCCGAAGGTCTAAACACAGCCGGAAGTGTAAACACAGCCGAAGGTCTAATCACAGCCAAAGGTCTAATCACAGTCGGAGGTGTAAACACAGCCGAAGGTCTAATCACAGACGGAGGTGTAAACACAGCCGAAGGTCTAATCACAGACGGAGGTGTAAACACAGCCGAAGGTCTAATCACAGACGGAGGTGTAAACACAGCCGATGGTCTAATCACAGCCAGAAGTGTAAACACAGCCGAAGGTCTAATCACAGCCAAAGGTCTAATCACAGTCGGAGGTGTAAACACAGCCGAAGGTTTAATCACAGCCGAAGGTCTAATCACAGACGGAGGTGTAAACACAGCCAAAGGTCTAATCACAGACGGAGGTGTAAACACAGCCGAAGGTCTAATCACAGCCGAAGGTCTAATCACAGCCGAAGGTCTAATCACAGATGGAGGTCTAATCACAGCCGAAGGTCAAATCACAGACGGAGGTGTAAACACAGCCGAAGGTCTAATCACAGCCGAAGGTCTAATCACAGCCGAAGGTCTAATCACAGACGGAGGTGTAAACCCCAGGGCAGGGCAGAGCAGACAGGGTATAGCTTCACCCATTTTGCCAGGCATAGCGCCAAACCGCAAAACGGGCACCAGCAGCATCTCATCAACTATCTTTACAGAAGGCCAAGTATAGCACACATACAGATCGCACAGCTCTCAGAGGGCTCCGAACGTGATGGAAAGGTTTCATCTAGACTCCAAGCACATTGAGTATGGCACAAAAGCCTGACATGACACCATGCATCCTCTCAGAGTTGCCATGGGGAAACACGGGTAACCTAGTGACTCAGCCCTTGTAATTGCGTCGGAGGGAGGGTATCATTGCGCAGGCGGTTTTATCAAACCAGTGCCTTGTCATTCCCTTTCATATCCCTGAGCCAGATGGCCAGTGTTTAAATGGACTCTGTGTCTTTCATATGGATCATTCGGTTAATGGTCAGAAGCTCTAACCGACTTTTGGTTGTAGATTATGTAAGTATGCACCACCGGACAATTTAAGGAGATGACTGGCACCAAGTACATCGCTTTGAAGGTTAACGGCTAAACGTTGATGTCCACACTCAGCATTACAGGAAAGCTAGCCTAGAGAGGCTTGCTATAGTGTGAAAAAATTAAATAACTTGGTTCTAGTTAAGCTGACTTGTTAATCACTAGTTGAAGTTTACTTAATGTATCTGTCTAGCTAGAAAGACAAGCATTGCAAAAGTAGAATCTTTAAGAAAAGAGAAAGCACAGATGGGATTTCGTACCTTAATTTGATTTTTTACAAAAAGCTACAGATTCTGCAAGGTGACAGAGATGGAAAAAACCTGCCCTTGAAATACTGTTTTAACAATATGACCACGTACAGTAGCAGTGATCAGCTAAACCAGCCCTATTTCAATAGAAAGAAGCAGACCTCCATGCTCTGTCAAGTCTCCACACATCTAGTTTCTGGAATTCTTCTGGTTACTGAACTGTTACAAGGTTGTTGATGTAGCTATGGTTACAACCTCCTTTTCAAGTCTGGATATTTTGGTTAAAGAAATGCAATGGATTATACTGCATTATATTTCCTGTAGGAGGAATTAAGAGAAAACAGTAAAGTGCTTTCTTATTGCATTATTTAGACGGCGGTCATACACTTTGGCCAATCTGCAAATAATTTACATTTATTTCAAAACCTTGAACAGGATCTGGTTGAACTAGAGGTCAAAATTAAATATACTTTCAGCTTATTTGAAAGTTGAGCTGCTCAGTAGTTCATACCATGTATATGCTAAGTAGATGTCAGATTTGATTGTGGCTATAAACAAAGACAACGGGATTCATAAAGCCCCATTCTACCAAGTGAGGTTTTCAAAGTGCTTTATCTGGTAAAGGGAGTAACTTACCTCATTCAAATGTGTAGCACCCACCCATATGACTAAATTGTACCAGAACTCTACCACACATCAGCTCTGAAATGAGCAGTGGGGCCGCACCAATATCATCAAAAATATAATGATCGGTTTTGTCTTATACCTTATTTCTGACATTTTTACCCAGGAATAGAAATATTTTACCCTGGAATAAAAATATGTGCAATTACAGAATGAGAATGTGTATTTCTTATCAGAATCTAGTGTCACGTCTTTCAGACCATTGGTTTTCAACTGCAGGCCTCAGAACCCAAAGTACTACTGGTTTTACTCTAGCCCTTTAAATATAGACACATTTAGACACCAGGAGACCAGGTGAATGCAAGTAACCATCAGGTAGAATAAATGACAAGCCGTGGTCTGGGTAGATCCTGGAGCAAGATCCTGCAGTAGATCCAATGCCCTCTCCTAAATCTGGAGCACAGCCACCTGTTTGTGGTTATTGGCATCACCTGTGTTTCTCACCGTCCCGAAGCTCATCCTTCCCTAGTGTATCTTGTGTGTCATTTTTTGGATCCACTTCCTTTTGTAACGTTGTTCTTTCCTTGTCTTGGTTTTGTTACCTCTTTTTCATTTTATGAAAGTCCCCCGTTCTCCCTGTGTCTGTGTCCTCCCTCCTGGATGTTACAATTTTATGACTGAATTTCCATTTGTTGAGATTGGAAGTGTCATATGAAGAAGCGTTTATATTGAATTGATGCCAGGAAAGGCCTGACAAAACGTCAGTATCGACCATTGCCAGTTGTGGTTTATGTCTTCTTATCGGTTAATTCCTAGTGAGTAGTGTTGCTGTAATTAGAATAGAGGGGGATAATTTTTGCTGCTACCGGGATTTGAATAGGGCCTGGTTGGGAGTTTAGTCTTTAAACATGGTGTCCAGGTTCCCCTACGGACACATGCTGGACACCATGCTGAAAACCATACTGAACACCATGCTGGACACCATGCTGAACACCATGCTGGACACCGTGCTGAACACCGTGCTGAACACCGTGCTGGACACCATACTGAGCACCATACTGAAAACCATGCTGGACACCATAATGAACACCATGCTGGACACCATGCTGAACACCGTGCTGGACACCGTGCTGGACACCGTGCTGGACACCGTGCTGAACACCGTGCTGGACACCATGCTGGACACCATACTGAGCACCATACTGAAAACCATGCTGGACACCATAATGAACACCGTGCTGGACACCGTGCTGAACACCGTGCTGGACACCGTGCTGGACACCGTGCTGAACACCGTGCTGGACACCATGCTGAACTCCATGCTGAACAAGTGGATTGCAAAACTAATAACATCCGATGCTTCCAACTCTCTCGGGTTGGTTTTCTGTGCACATGCATGCGTCTGTTTGTGTGTGTACTTTTACAGTGAGTGCATTTGCACATGGCAATAGCATACAGGCCATTACAATACAATGCGGTGAGGTTTGTTGGGGCCCTGACGGCTGGTGCCTTAATCAGAACCAGCCCAGTGGACACATCCTCAGGTGAACCCGGGTACAGGAGGGCTGGCCGTCTCCTCCACTACACCTCCCCCTCCTCTCTCCTCCTCAGGCCTGATGGATTTAACACATGGGCTTGAAATCCTTTCCTTTGCCACGTAGAATTGTATACCTGCCTGTGTGTCGTTTTGTGTGTGTTGGTGTGTGTGTGCCTACCTGCCTGCCGGTGTGTGGGTGTGTTGGTGTGTGTGTGCCTACCTGCCTGCCGGTGTGTGGGTGTGTTGGTGTGTGTGTGCCTACCAGCCTGCCGGTGTGTGTGTGTGTGTTGGTGTGTGTGCCTACCTGCCTGGCGGTGTGTTTGTGTGTGTGTGTGTGTACGGCATGAGGCATGATAAGAACACAGAGAAGCTATTCTCTGACGGTTTTACCAGGTACAGGGCCAGAGGGTCATGCAGGTCCAGTGGTACTGAAACATTTCCTCACATTGTGTTTAGCTGTGAATGCAGGAAACCTCCTAGGTTGACATCCCCACTATAGGCGGCAGAGAACCTATCCAAGCATCTGAAACGCTGTAGGCTTTAGGCCAGCTAGTGGTCCGCCCTTTTGAAAACATGTTGGTATTTCACAGATACGATCACCTTCGATTGATGTAGTTATGTCTTCTTTAACTGATGGGTAATGAATGGTAGGTTTATCTCCTTTGGACTTTTCTTGCTCTGTGGTGGTCTACATTGGTTTCATAAGCGTTTGCGTATCAATAGTTTTGTTTTGTTTCAATGGGTAAACTAGTTATTTGGATCTGGTACATGAGGAAAGAAACGCCATTACTAGACTGGTTGCCAAATATAAACTTTTCGTGGTGTCAACTACATACTGTAGTGACAAAAGGCCAAGTAACTTCGCTGGAAATACTATTTGCCCATGTCATATCATGGGCAGAAAGTGGTTTTAACTCAGAATTAGGAGATGCTTTCCAGCTGTTTCATACAGGTATAGAGAGAGCTGTGGCTCTGCTGCTTACTGGACTAATAAGGGGATTACCAGTTTAAGGCCACATACACACATGCACAAACAAACACACTTCCACAAACAAACACACAAACACAAACAAACACAGTTGCACACCACCGTCTAATCATATATTCTCTTTCCCACTGTGTCTCTCTCTCACTGTCTGTTTGTCCCTTTATCTCTTTCTCTCTCTTTATCTCTCCACTTCCACTCCTCTGCTTGGTCTTCCTGTTTTCAGAGTTTGTCTTGAGCAGGTCGGAACGGAAGTCAGTCCTGTTTTCTGCATAGTTTGCGCCATAGTTACCAGTCACCGGCATCAATATTCAGCCTAAACCAAAACATAGAAAAATAGACTTGATGGGGAATGCACCAACTGACCATTTTAGAAACAGTATCTTTTGAGCTCCTCAGCAATAAGGTTTGCTACGATTAATGAATATAGTCCAGCAGGCGGAGGCCTTATATATAGGACGCTGGCAGGATTTCTTTAATCTGTGGTTGAAAATGAGAGCAGGAACTGAACAAGCACTGTAAATAGTAACCAGGGTTGGAGGAAGTTATTTTACTTCACACAGCCTGCGTCTGGTACATCTGTGCCCCTACCACTCAGATCCAACCCAGTCTTTCTATTCCTTGTGGAAAATTGAGTGTACATGATTGAAAAGTTTGGGGTCACTTAAAAAGGTCCCTTTATTCCTGAAAACATATATAAAATGAGTTTGAACAGGAAATATAGCAAAATGAATAGGAATTATAGTCATTAACGAGGTTTGAAATAAGGATTATTTATCGAAATAATAATTGCGCTATTAATAATTCTGAATCCTCCATTTACAGCAATTGTCGCCTTGCAGACCTTTGACATCCAAGTTGTTAGTTTGCTGAGGTTATCTGAAGAGATTTCTCCCAATGCTTCCTGATCATCTCCCACAAGTTGGATAGACTTGTTGGCCACTTTTACTAGGGTTGTAGGGTTGTGATTGCTGGCCACTCCATTATAAAAAGAATACCAGCTGACTGCTTCTTCTCTATATCGTTTTTGCATAGTTTGGAACTGTGCTTTGAGTCATTGTTCTGTTGTAGGAGAAAATTGCTCCAATCAAGTGCTGTCCACTAGTTACGGCATGGTGTTGAAAAATGGAATGATTGCCTTCCTTATTCCTTCCCTTTTACCCTGTACAAATCTCCCACTTTACCACCACCAAAGCACCCCCAGACCATCACATTGCCTCTACTATGCTTGACAGATGGCATCAAGCACTCCTCTAGCATCTTTTAATTTGGTCTGTGTCTCATGAATGTTCTTCTTTGTTAACCGAACACCTCAACACCTCACTTTGTTTGTCCATAACACTTTTTCCAATCTTCCTCTGTCTAGTGTCTGTCTGTGTTCTGTTGCCCATATTAATGTTTTTGTTATTGGCCAGTCTTAAATATGGCTTTTTCTATGCAACTCTTCCCGGTTAATGTTGAGACTGGTGTTTTGCGAGTACTTTTTATTGAAGCTGTCAGTTGAGGACCTGTGAGGCATCTGTTATTCTAACTAGACACTAATGTATTTTCCCTCTTGCTCAGTTGTGCACTGGGGCCTCCCACTGCTCTTTCTATTCTGATTATAGCCAGTTTGGGCTGTTCTGTGAATGGAGTGGCATACAGCGTTGTACGAGATCGTCAGTTTCTTGTCAATTTCTAGCATGGAATAACCTTCATTTCTCAGGACAAGAATAAACAGATGAGTTTCAGAAGTTCTTCGTTTCTGGTCATTTTGAGCCTGTAATCCAACCCGCAATTGCTGATGCTCCAGATACTTATCCAATTTGAAGGACGGTTTTATTGCTTCTTTAATCAGCACAACAGTGTTCAGCTGTGCCAACATAATTGCAAAAGCGTATTTTAATAATTAATTAGCCTTTTTAAATGATAAACTTGGATTAGCAAATAAAAAGTGACATTGAAACACAGGAGTGACAGTTGCTGATAAAGAATCTCCATACGCCTGTGTAGAATATTCCATAATAATCTGCCGTTTCCAGCTACATTCCAGCTATGGTCATTTACAACATTAACAATGTCGACACTGTATTTCTGTGTCGGACATAGTTTGATGTTATTTTAATGGACAAAACATGGGC
This sequence comes from Esox niger, assembly GCA_016801105.1. Classification (NCBI taxonomy): domain Eukaryota; kingdom Metazoa; phylum Chordata; class Actinopteri; order Esociformes; family Esocidae; genus Esox; species Esox niger. Next base: position 28,646 of record JACXGJ010000019.1, on the reverse strand, counting down.
TTTTCTTTTAAAGACAAGGACCTTTCTAAGTGACCCCAGACCTTTGAATGCTAGTGTGTATTTATATTATAACTCATCCTATCATAGGACTAGAGTGTTCAGTTACTGGAAAATGTGTTATCGAGAAAACAATGATCTTCTGTCCTACGACACCCAGGCTGTCAAGGCCCCATGAGCGATAGGAACTGCGTCAGAGTTTTCATATTTCTTTACCCCATCAGATGTTACTTTAGACTTTATTAATCTCAAGTCCCAGTAGTTCTTAAGAAAGTACTAAAGTAAAAGTAAACTGGTTAGTTACAAAAGTAATTTTTACTCCATAGTGTTAACTGTAAAAGCATTTACCCATCCCAAGTATCCCTGAAACAACCCTGTTGACTTATAGTAGGTCTGCTCTGTATTTTTGTTTATCAAAGCCACTTAGCTAAACATTATACTACATGAATATTGCAAACAAGTTTACCATGCCTAAGTGTGGTTTAAATCAACGTTTGTACATTCTTTCAAAAGTTAGCATTTTGGAATACAAATCAGAATTTTTATCATCTCATTGGGGTAAGAACATTCTCTCTCAATTTAGCTGCAGTTCAGGCTGAATCATGTCCTTACATAGCTAGACCAATCATATGCTTCAATGTGCCACTGCTCACAATGAAGGTTCATGGGAGATAAATATTGATTTCCTGTATTATTAGGCTGTAGGAGAATGCAATTTATGTGACTAAAGATATTTGCTACAATAACTTTACTTACAAAAAGTAAATAAATTAACTCTCCTTCAATTACTTGAGTAAAAAGTACAATCACAGTGCACAGGGAGCTAAAATATAGGATGCTACTACCAATCCCTGAAGCAAAGTGACTTCTACAACTTGATTGATTCATTTGACACACAAACTTATTTGAAAACTGATCTGTGTGTTTATCATGATCAGAGTGATCTTTAAATACATAGAAGTAACTTGAGATGGCTGTGACTGGTCAGAAATATCATCAAGCCCGGATTGCTGGAGCACTGACTACTCCGTTTGGCTTTTTAATTTCAACTGAGTTTTCAAGCTGGCCATGCTATAGTCTTTGTTGCTAGGTGAGTGTTAACACTCTCACCTCAAAACTGCATTTGAACATTAGTCTTGTACTTTCTCAATGTACAAGGTCGCTCAGGCAAGCTTTCGGAATTGGTTTTGTATTCTCTTATCACAAGCAAAAAATATTGTGTACAGTTTCCCAAAGCTCCACACTGTACAATTCCAGTGCTTCTGACAAAACCTATACAACTAGAGTTGTCTGTCAGTTCACAAAATATTTTAAGACATCCCATTTTCTCTCTCTGTTTGCAGTGATGATGCACAGAGCTGAGCCCTTGTTCATGACCATCCTACCATTTTTGGCTTTTTAGTTTGCATCATATTACCTGAATCTATGGGATGCACACAAAGACACACACACACATTTAGGATTCCAACCTAAATATAACTTGCTGCGCGTGGTACGCCTACTCATTCACACACACACCGGAAATGTGTCATGTCCTCTGCTTGTTGTGTACAGTATATTAGCGTATGTGTGTGCGTGTGAGAGAGAGATGGGGGGGAAACTGTAGAAAATAGATAGGAGGAGAAAGAGGTAGAGAAAGGGGGAAATGGAAGGAGAGTGTGTGAGAGTGAGAAAGTGAGAGAAAGCGAGGGTAAAAGAAGAAAAAGAGTGAGAGAAACAGTGCGGGTGCATCAGTAACAGGAAGTTAGTGGTGAAACAGGCAGCGTTGGCTTGCTGAGGTAGCGCTTTCGTCGCTGTAGATGTTGATTCGCGCAGGGATCAAGGCTAAATCCCCTTCAAACTAAACTTCCATTGTGCTACTGTAACCACAGGAGTGCCGACCGAGTGTTAACCGATAGATGGAGGGAGAGGGGAGGAAAAGAGAGGCACAAAGTGAGAGAGAAAAAAAGAAAGAAAAACCAAAAATAGACAGTACCTTAACCCACACCCTCCCCCAGGCCGGCTACATCTCTTTCCGCCTCCCCCTCTATCTTTCTTGCTCTCCCCCCTCTCTCTGAACACAGCCTCTGTCACCACCAGCTCATCATTACTGTACCTCCTGGTTAGAGAGGAAGTGAATTTCTCTGTTCTTTCTGTCAAACACTGCAGCCGCAGGTTGGACAGTGGTTGGACACTGATCGTGTGTGTTGGATACGAACAGCATAGGGAGAATTGTGTACTGCTGAAAAGAGGAACCTTTCTAAGAGGAAAAAGGTAGGGGCATTTGTTTTTTGGCGGGCACCTGTTTTGGTAGTAGGGAGAGAATTGGAGACTGATTGTCTACTGTTAGTGTGAGATGTGAGAGGTGGAGTTTTGTGAGAGAGAAAGAGATAGCTTTTAGTCATTCCTTGTCTCTTCCCAGGGAAACGGACACAAAATGTACCCAATAGTTGTTTTTTTCACAAGCATTTACTGGCTCTGAAATGTGTAAAAAGAATATGTTGCCTTTTAGCCTACATTTCGGTCAGTCAGCTGAAATTCTTTCTTGTCAGCACTGTTATTCTGGGTCTGCCTATTGACAAGTGAGGAAGTGATACAGTTTAATTTGTGGAGTGTGTGTGTTACTTTTGCACTTTTGTTACTTCTTGATGCTTTATTTGTTGAGGCATGCAGTGAAATTTCAGTTCTTTATGGTTTTTGCAGAAAGAATCAAGGTTGCATCATTTGGCAATACAGTTTGAAGTTCTCTAATGACAGTTTAGCGAGCAACACAAGTGATCCTTGACGGTTTAAATTCCCTACGCGTTCATTGTTTGAGGTCGTGTGACATTGTCCCATAGATCTAGCCTTCGTACACCTCTCACATTGAAGTCAGTTCAGTCTTTTGTTTGAGGGTGTGTGTGGGGGGTGTTAAACAGTCACACATATGACATATTTCTACCAACCCAAGACAAAAACCAAGATGCGTTGACAGGCCTTAAGGGACGCTGCAGTTTTCTATCTGTGAGAAAGAGGTGCAGAAGGAAAGCTTGTTTGGGGAGTGATGAACATGTTCTATCTGAACAGCGGTGTAACCACAGCACCTGCCTTCAGTTATTATCTCCAGTGTGATAGTATATTTAGCGTGTGAGTGTGTGTGCGTTTGCTGCTAGGATAATCAAACAAGGAAGTTTACCCTGTGGAACATGTCAATTTTCTCCAAAAGGATTTTTTTTTTTTCCTGAAATGGGAGAAGTTTACGCAAAAGTGTAAAGATCAGGTTAGGTTTAGGGTTGGGGAGGTATGAATCGGAATTGGATATGAATCATTTGTTACTCAAGCGGCCATGGCAACCATGTGTGCTTGCTGTTTGTGTATGTGTTTGTCTTTCATGGTCTGGTGATTACCTTGTCCTGTCTCCCACAGACGCCATGCCGTGACCCCACAATGCCTGTGAGACATGACCAACATGGCAGCCTGGGATAGCTCAACCAGCCCCGCGTGCTCCATGGAGCACACAGGTACAACCTTCAGAGTGGGGTGTCATTTCAAGAGGTCACAGGTCGACAGTGGAGTGTGTGGGTATTTCAGTCGTTTTCCATAAAAGCTCAGTGTTTCTGGCCTTTGACCCTAACCTCTGACCCGCCAGGCAACTCCACCCCCTTGGCCTCAGAGCCTGACATCTACCGCAGCGTCCAGGCTGTGCTCCGGGAGCTGGAGAGCCAAACCCCCTTCTCATCAGTCAACAAAGGTAGATACGACCTCCGTTCGCCCAATGACCTCGTACGGCTGCAGTTTTTCTTGGTTGCTGAGATACTTTTAATTAAACTGGGGTCAAGTTGATTTCATTTTAAATCAAATAAGTACACACTGTTCTTTGTTTGCAAAATATTTTTTATTACTTTCGTGCACAATGTCAATCCTTATCACATTTTCTGCAAAAAAGTAACCAATACTCTACTATCAAATACACTCTACTTCTAAAAACATAGAAATCATGCAAAACAAAATAAATGACACCTGTCACACCTGATACAAGCTACTCCTTTGAATGTGAAACTGCTCTACACGTATGTAAAACTACTTTGTACAATTGTTTAATCGGCAATCAATTCTTATTCATGCATAAATACTCACCTATGAGTTGCTATTAGCAGTAATGGACCAAGCAAGGGGTTCAGAGCAGCTCAAATGGAGCAGCTCAAATAGGAATACAGTGAACTAAGGTTATAGAGGAAACATGTGCCACAGTTATTGACCATGGGGCCCATGATGGCCTCTACATGAGAGAGTCCGGGAGGCGAGTCCAGTCCGTTTCCATCAGAGCAACAGTGGCATCAATAGTTAGGTGCGCTGATGCTATAGCTCAGCATGCCATCGGATTCAATAGCCAGAAATCTTGTTTCCCCAATGAGAATTGGGTAAGATGATTACAAAACATCATGAGTCCACAGTAGGCGCCGGATCCCAGAACCTGGGACAAATATTAGGTTGTGAATCGGTGGTATGTTAGACTCAAGTCGGCATGAATAGCCCTTAGTTCCCTCAGCCCTTAGTTCCCTCAGCCCTCAGAGCCCTGCTGACCACTGTGCATGCACTGTACATATATAGAACTATTTTAATGTTGCCAGGCGTGTCTGTTGTAGGTTGTTGCGCATACATTGACCAAGTTCAATCAGTGGAGATTCTAGGATTTTTTACATGGGATGGCCATATTCGGGCAGTCAATATTGCAGAGGGGCCACGTTTTATGGAAAACTTGGTGCATTTTGTGAAAATAAACAACTTTTTTTCAGGATAGCTTCACACTGTAGGTCCTACAACTGGTCACTCAAAGAACAAAATGATCTATGTAAAATGAATCTTATAACAATGGTATGTTAACTTTTCAGTCAGAGAATTGAGTACCTAGGATCTATTTGAATGCATGGGAATCTTTTCAAAATGGCAGCAGATCACATTGCCAGCCGGATTTGCTTTGTATATTTAGCAAAAGACTGAAAGAGAATGTGTGTTCACATGCCCACAAGTATTCTGAAGAGAAATTACCTAAAAACTGCATTTACTCTCTACTTTTTTTGTTAACGTCAACTGGAGTTTACTGTCAACCACATGAAATAGTGAGGCAATGCACTAACTGGCAATGGTCACACACAACAAATGCATCCATTCACAACTTGTCAACCGGTCTGTCGATTGTGTAATGGAATTAATGAAAGGCGGCTCTGAGTCAGACCGGCTGTTTGTGGGGAGTTCTGGTTATGGGGTCAGCGGAGTGTTAGGGCTGTTTAACATTGTGTCAGTGGAAACACTGAGTATGTCTGTTTCTGTCTGAAGGAATGCTGAGATGGACCCTGCACAAGAAGGTCCAGAACAATCCTGCTAACAGTCTCACCCTGGTGAGAGTTATCATCAAGGAGCTGGAGAAGGTATTTGTGTTCATATATGACGCTGGGGATATTTGGCATTGGTCATTACTTATTTGGAGTGTATACTTAAGTAATAATGCACAAGCGGGTGTGGTAGATGGCCTATTTATCACGTCTGAGAGCTGTTCTTGGGCATGACACATCGCAGAGTGCCTGGACATAGTGCTTACGCATAGTATATTGGCCTTATATCGCGGACCTTCAGGCCTCTTTTCTTACATTTACCACAGCTACCAGCCAATTAATATAAAGTATTAAAAATACCCAGTTAATAAAGGTGCATAATATTGTGTTGGTGCCTACGAAGTGTGTTACAAGAGTGTAAAAACCTATGTTTTCTTGAATGACATGATAATACAGTCAACTGCTGTTATCGATAATATTCAATTTGTTTCTTGCAACTGTTGTCAAGGAATCATTGTGCTGTCCCAGATTGTGAAGCATGAATGCTGTATATGACAGACTGGTATTTCATAGGAAAATATTGGATTTCTGAGTAGACAGACACTTTAGTGTATCCCTCTTGTGTTTACTTTTGCAGGCGGAGAGGTTAGACTGTCGGACACACATTCTCCCTCTGCTTCACACACTAATCTACGCTGTCATACAGGTAGGTTCAGGAACTCCTGTTTCACAAGGAAACACCAAACATTATAACCACATCTGTACTGGCTGGCCTGGCTAGGAAGGGGATTTCTATTGGGTGATTGGATCATTTCCTGTTGCTGTTTTGATCGTCCCCAGATATTCCATAGTCTTATTTACTGTTTATCGTCTCTGACGTTTCCTGGTCACGTCAGGTCTCTGTGTTGAAGAAGCTTTTTATCTCTTTTTTATCTGGTAAAGAGGTTGTTCTTGCTGTTGTTGAAGCCATGGTGGTTCTTTAGACAGAAGTGGAATAGAATACAGAAAACCATTTATGATTGACTGGTGTATCACAGGACTGGTACACTGCTCTTTTAACCATGGTCAATGTAACTGGTGGTTTAGTTTGGTTTGAAAGACAGCTGACTTTCTGACTGACCAGACTGACTCACTGACTGACCAGACTGACTCACTGACTGACCAGACTGACTCTCTGACTGACCAGACTGACTCACTGACTGACCAGACTGACTCATTGACTGACCAGACTGACTCACTGACTGACCAGACTGACTCACTGACTGACCAGACTGACTCACTGACTGACCAGACTGACTCACTGACTGACCAGGCTGACTCACTGGTCTGTCTCACCTGACTAACCGACTGACCACCCAAACCAGGCTGACTAACAAACTAGCTGATTGTCTGTATGACCCGACTAACTGACAGACCGGACTGACAGTCTGACATGAATGACACACTGACAGACTGACTTTCTGACCATCTGGCCTGACTAACAGCCTGATCATTCTAACCGTGTGGGTGTTTTTCCGTCCCAGTCGGCGTACCTTCCTGACGACCTGTATAAGCGGGTGTATGACTTCTGTAAAAAGCTGCTGACCCTGCCCCAGCCCTACTGCACTGTAGGCCTCAGCTACACCCGACAGATGAAGATAGAACGCTACACCCCAGGTACCAGAACCACCATGCGACACCCCGCTACCCGGGGAGGTCCATGGTTATCGTTTATTTGTAATGTAATGGTTTGGAGTAACTGATGAACTTCAGGGTCGTCGTTTCGCTGAGACGTCATTGTGTTTATTTCTATTGCTGTGGCTGGTTCTTGATTTCGATGCTGTCTGACCCTCAGGAGTGTTGTATCAGAGGATGGTGGTATCAGAGCAGAGCTTGAAGAATGACTGTCATCCCTTTCAGGAGAGGTGAGAGAACAACAAGTCTTTGTGCTAAAGAATGGGTAAAGAATGGGTAAAGAATGGCTGTTCGCAGACGAAATATCTCATAATAGCAGTATCTTCAGTGCAAGCCGACAACGGCGCAATCAGTCGAGGATAACCCGAGGCCATTCTTCCCAACGTTTTCCGTTTCAGGGTGTTCGTGTTCGCCGACCCGGACATTTTCTCGGGTCCTTTTGCCGAGTCGCTGAGGGCAGACATTGAGACTCCGTGTTCGGGGGGGTACCTGAACCCCCTGCAACACATGTGCCTGGTGGTGCAACACTCTGTCCAGGCGGCTCTGGGAGGGGAGCTGTGTCACGGCTCTAAGTTGGCGCAGGCACTGCAGGTCAGTTTGGTTGAGGTGGCGCCCGGTGTGTACAGTGCCGCTCAGCCAGTGCTCTTTCGCTATGACCTCATCTTTTCTCTGTCGCCGCACAGCGTTGGTTTTTAAGATATGACTCTTCTTTCGGTTCTTTGTGTTGACGCGGTCGGTTTTGACTTCTGCTCTGGCGCAGGAACAGAAGATTCACTTCTACTTTATTACCTGCTCATTTTGGTCATTTAGTAGACTCATTTCCAGAGTTCTTTACAGTTGTGTTAAATTCTTGCATTTTCATTTTGGTAGTTAATGTATTCGAATGTATTGCACCACCTTGTCTTTTCTTTGGGCTGTAATGAGTTGGGCAGTGTAATGCTCAGTTAATGCAAGCTAAAGAGTTATAATTTTATTCATGTTGTTTACTTGTGTTCTTCCAGGATCTAACAGACTTTGGCACGTTCTAATATTACACACACACACACACGCACACGCACACGCACACACATGCAAATTGGCGCTAGGACTTTAAAAACATCCCTCAGCTCAAAGTGAAATCTTAAACTCAAACCTCCAGGTGTGTTTGTTGTGACACTGGTATATCTATTAATAATGTGTGTGTGTGTGTGTTGAAGGACTTGGGCCAGGATGTGGAACCCTATTTCCAGGAAGTGGTGGCCAGCCTGGAGCAAAGTGTGGAGGAGGGTAGCAAGGGGGAAGGGGAGATACTGAGGGGTAGACTGGAACAGCTCTATAACAGGATCCTCACCCGAACCCACTCAGGTACTGCACCCCCGTCCTACTGCTGGTAGACCTCAGACTGTATGAACGCTCATAGACGGTCAGGCCCGGATAAGTCCGGCACCCGTGAAAGTGACGAGCTAGAAGGCTGAACACGAAATGAGAAATGATAGTAAGTGACACAAAATGATTGGCACCTCTGTTGGTTGTTCATTTTAACTCGTCACCTTTTTCAAGTTTCTTGTTTTCGCTGGCAAGAATCACTGCGCTAAGCCATGTTCTAAGTTGTTTGATAAGATTAGGGTACCCATTGGGGGGGATCTTACACCCTGTCTCCATTAAGAATCCTTCCTGGTTCTTGATACCCTATGTATTCCCTTATGTGCTGCCCTCATATCTCAGGTATTCAGCTGGTATTCAGCTGGTATTCAGCTGGTATCACCAATTCGTTGATTGTCTAAATTAATCTTTAGCTAGCAGTGTTTTTTATTGACTCTTTGAAGAAAACTGAATCATGGATTACTGTTTCTCTAGACCTATAGAATTCTTTGGAACGAGGAACCATCGAACCATCAAAATGATAATTCTGCCACACGTCTTCTGACAGTTAATTGGCCCTTTCTTTTATCCACCTGCATCAGCTTTCTAGATAAGCTGACTAAGAACACATTTAGATCAATGAACTGGTGCATGGGATTGATCTACCTACCTTTCAGTTTCAGTGGTTAGATTTCTTGTAGTCCTCCCCATCAACCCAAGGACCAGTGAAAGTAATGCTAGCTCCATAACATCAAATGGTCATTTCTGTGGGTTTCACTGGGTCGGCCTGTAGTGTCATGTAGAAAATTGACAGTAGCATCTCCTAACGAAGGCCCACAGCAAATATAAATGTGTGAGCCATTATGTGATGTGTTATAAACACCATAGTAGACGTGTGCGTGCTCTGTCATTTGGCCAATCTGGTTAGCTGTCTTGTTACCTATCAATTCCTGATTCTTTGCCAACCTGTGGGAGGGAGACATTGTTTTTGGTCCGGACTGTGTACAAAATATATAAAAATTATTTTAAAAAGTCAATGAATATGACATTGTATTCAAGGGAAACTGAGCTTGATTATTATTTTTAATCGTAACATAATAATAATTTTATTAGCGTAATCATGTGGTTGACTTTTTATTGATTCAAAATAGATTTTTTTCTGCTTCAGAGGAGGGCCTTTTATTCATTCAGAAGAGGGCCTTGTATTGATTCATAGGAGGCCTTTTGTTGATTCAGATGTATTTTTATACAAACTATTCGTTAAATATTTTATCAAATACATACATATACAGATTATCACTCATCTGTCAGCCAGTCTCTCATGCTGTATCTGACTGTCATTTATAAATCCAGTTTTTATTTCAGTATATTTTCCTCACCAAAATAACTACCTCTTTAAAGAGAGACAGAACATTTTCTGTCTCCGTGTTGAGCAGCGGTGGGACCGTAGATTTGGTGCGGGGTGTAACGGATCCAGGAAATACAGTGTGGAGGAGCTGTTGTTGTTATTGTGACAGTTTGGGCTCTTCCTGGTTTAGATCCATTGTCCTCCGGCGGCTGGAGGGGATCCCTGTGTGACACGCCGCTTCCCAACCCGGAGATGAGCTTCCACCTGTGGCAGGACGATGAGGAAATCTGTGAGTGGCTGTCCCGGTTGTTGACGTATCGGCCATTGGGATCTCACCCACACACCAATGGCTCGCCATATAAACACTAACGGAAAGGGTTCTTGTTTAGGCTCAGTGTTTCACATTCACAAAAGGAATATTATACTCTTTAACAAAATTCATGCGTTCGTATTTACATCTATTTATAAATGTGGGTTGAGCTGAGGCTGAGGTCTCGCTGTTGCGTGTGTGTGGAATCCATACACTGTAAATCTTTTCTTCCGCCCTGGCAGGGAAGGAGCTGGCCAAGTGCGTTCGCTCCAGCTCCATGTCGCTGACCCTCAGCCAGGACCAGGAGGCCGACTTCGACCTCGTCGACCTCCCCGCTGACCTGGCTCCCTCCTCCGCCATGCCCCGCCACTCCATCATGTCCACCGACAGCGGCATCGAGAGGGACCTCCCGCCTGGGGCCGAGCCGTCGCCCGCCGACTCCCCCGGCGGAACGGGGGAGGGGGAGGCCAGGTTGAGTCGTCGGGGGGGCATTAAGATGAGGCCGTCGGCCGCGGACAACATGGCCCTGATGCAGGAGGCTCTGGAGGAGAGCGGGAGCACGGGCGTAGGGGGAACAGGGAGCCTGCAGAGGAGGGCGGGCTGCGGCGGTACGACGTCGATTGCAAAGCAGCAGAAGCACTTCACCGCCCGGATCGTGGTGATGGGGGACGACAGGGTGCTGGGAAGGCTGGCCAAGGCCTTCTATTTCCTCAGGTGAGCGTGGGGAATCGTGGGTAATGCACTCTGGGACTGCGTACGGTTGTGGATTTTGGATGCATCGGAATGGACAACAGAAGGGTCAGGATGTTATGGAGATGTTCTCATTTCCACCATTTGCAGGGGATTGCAAAAACGTTACACTTACATTGTCCTCCAGTTTCGGATTCTTTTATTTTTGATTGTGGTTTAAATCGTATATTTTCATACACCGTCCACGCTACAATGAAATACCTGACCACGGTCAAAGAGATGTGTCGTTATTACTCATCTACCAGTCAGCTGCCTTGCTTCATGAGGATTTCAGAAATGCTCCCCAGTCTTTGTAGTTGAACGTTGAATGTAATTGAATACTTGTGACCTTGGGTGTTCCAGTGGTCATTCCTGCAGGTTCTGTTACACATGTACTATTCACAGAGCCCTTATCTTCTCTGTAAACCCTGGCCCACCGGGAACGTGGGTCCAACCCACAGTTTGAGAACCCCCGCTGTGTATGATGCTGTTTTCGGTTCAGAAACGGAAGCGCTACATGTCCTCTGTCCATATTAGGTCCTTTGCATTTGCGTGCTCTAATTCAAGTTTAAATGAAACCATGACACATTCACACAACAAAAATAAGTATTAGTCATAAACTCCTATTGAATCCAAGAAGCATTAATACATTGTTGGTTACTGGATGTAAACGGTGGTTTCCCTTTGCAGAAAAAGGGAAGCGCGGCGTCTGTTTCTGACGATGAAAGTCAACCTCCAGTTTTACTACATCCCTGTCTGTGAGGATTTCAGCGCCAGTTCTCCTGTCCATGTAAGACCACCACCTAATAATGCTCATGAAACAGGAGATCATCATATAAACAGTTTAACATTTTAAATCCTGTCTAGGGATGATGAAATGACACATTTTCTAATAGTATAATAATAATTATTTTTATTAATGTATCATTATTATTTTCTATCATGTAACAATCCCTATGCCATTCCCGCTTTTAGGAAAACCTCTCCCTAACCCGGGATAATCCATGTGCCATAGGTTCTTACTTGGGAATGGTAGATCCATGGTATGAATGCAACATCAAGAGTTTGGGCTCCATGATACCCAAACTGGCTAAAATGGTACAGTAACTTCTATGTTATGAACTCATCAGAAAGTATTTTGTATTGCCTTTCAAATGCATTTAATCATTTTGATTGAGCGTGCCTGGAACACTATAGATGGACTTCCTTCAGCCGGGCAATTTTCATTAACTACAGATTTCAAAACTGCAAAAGGAAACAAATACAACTACGTACAATTTCATTGTAAAACGTGTGATTTTGTAGCCTGTGGTTCGTATAAAAACATCCTGTTTGCACGTTGCTATGCATTTAGCATGATAAGCGGAACAACAGGAAATTATACAACACCGTCCATCCACCATATTTACCTTGAACAGTATCACTTCCACCATTTTGAATAGTGTTACTGGACATAATCTTAACACGTGCTCTGTACTGTACATATATACATGTCTACATACAACATACAACCGACAGTACCCAATTACAAAAAATTAGACGAGCAGGTGACCTGTGTAATTCGCATTCACCAATCTCGACAATAGGGTGCCTGACCGTGGGGAATGGACTTTCCCAACCGTGATCATGTTGTTGTAAAAATGTCACCGCTCATTGGCGATGCCCGAACTGCCAGTCTGAACAGGCATGGCGCACGGACGGGTAAGAGCAGGCAGGGGGTTTCCTGTGCCAGTTGGCTTCTCGTAGACCCGGAGCCCGTCCAGCATCCAAGTCCCTATCCTCAAGCAGGAGCTATTTGGGAACAAGGCATTTGGGGAAATCATCTCGTTTATTAGGTGCTCCGATCTTGACCATTTCAAAGCTGTTGTGTGACGTCGGCCGTTGCACAAACATCTCCCAGGACATCTGCAGGCCCACTTACCATTCGGCTTTTAGGATTACAACTCAGTTTAGCAGATTGAAGGCACATCCAGATATCTTTCAGCTCATTCGTGATATCAGGATAAAGGGGACTACACAGAAATGTCTCGCCCATCTCTATTCAAATCTCCCTTAAAACTGCACGCAAAAACCTAATTGTGTTACTTTAACCTTTTCGGTGCTTTTTGGGTGGGTGTTATTTTACGGTTGCAGACAATTACTATTAACAGTGTGGACCGTAACGTAAATTAAGAGACCACTGCAAAACGAACGCTTCTGTTTCTCCCTCAAAACTTTCGTTTTTGACTTTATTGGAAAGGAGAGACAAGGGTGCAGCGGTCTGTATGTCCTGAGTGATCGGAGTGCTCAAAAACAAACTTGGTGTCTCGCTAAAAGCCAAAAGTGTCAGCTTCGGCTGAGAAACTGAGGGCAAGCGGTGAGACAGCCTTAGCTGAGATTGAACTGCGCTTTTTGCCTCAAGAGGAGGATGTGCTCATACCCTTCTTTTACCACATTATACATCCGCCCCCTCCAGCCAGCCACGAGGTTCCTCCTTGACTTTAATCTGTTACATTCTTTAACAGCGGAAATCATTCAACTCTTACAGAAAATGTGAGTCTACAATAGCTGTCATTACTCTTAGTATTGACTTATTCGGTTATTTTTATATTGAACGCAAGCTTCCCAAATGAGGGTGAAACAGGATTGTGGGACGCTGCTGAAAATGCACATCTTTATTCATATTAAAACAAATATGAAGGAATACCCTTGAATGAGTGGGTGCTTACTAACGTTTGACTGGTGATGTATATAAAAATAAAAGGTTATACGCTGTATACAGAATATCTATATTAGATCAGGAAACATATATCAAAGGGCACCTTGTTTAACGAAACAGGCTTGTAAGGCGCGGTGAACATGATACAATCATCTACATTAAAAATTCTTTTCTAATATGAACCCAAACCTATTTATTACACTTCACACACATTGCTAACATGATGCTTCTGCTCATGCCAACATAATTCTCTCTATTTCAGTCCAACAGCAGCAAGACAACCGAGCCTAGCCCCTTCCTGTCTGATGTCATTTCCTACTATGTGCGGACTGGCCTGCAGCCTGTTTATTTCACCGTCTACTCGGTCAAGGTGGGCCCCTGCAAACAGACACAGCCTTATGCTGCGAACGGATGTAGTCATTGCCTCAGTCAAACACTCTGTCCTCAAATACCCTTCTACACTGACATTAACACTTGCTCAGTAATTTCATTATTTTCCCTGTTGGTTGCACTGCGGCTTTTATTGGATGAGGACAACACAAGTCAGAATATGAATATGAACTATTTGTGTCTCTAAACCTCAAGTAGGTTCATGACTGGTTTTCTCACCAGTAAGCCTATAACACCAAAGCACATACAAATAAGTGTCTGATTGGAAACCTTGGTGTATGTTTCTCATTCCCGGGCCGTTGCTTGGTTGTAGATCTCCTTCGCCAAGCTGACGAAGGACCCAGTGGATGATGTGTTTCTGTCTACCTTGGATCTGGACTTCCCCGACTTCAAACCTTCAGCAGCTTTTTTGAAAGGTAATGATATCCTGGGGTACACAGACTGCTGCCATTCACTATTTTCTGCATTGATATTGAACATTTTGTGACTAAATTACAGTGTGTATTGTTCTGTGTGTGTGTGTGTATTAATACAGTCTGATCATGTCTGTTTTCCTTGTCGTAGACATCAAGCATAAGAAGAACACTGCAGAGCCAAGCGGGGCTGTCATCTCTGTAAACTTCAAAAAGGTCCAGTTCCACCAGGTTTCACGATCATTCATCACCATTAGGGTTTACAAATCCCCTATAATGTGTATATATATATATATATATATATATATATATATATAATGTAAATTAATATATCGGCCTTACATAATTAAGAAATGTCAGCATTTCAGCTTTCACTACAATGTAAAAGCACAGTTGTCGGCTATGAAAAGGGCTTTCTATTTATTGCATTAGTTCCAATTTAAAGTGATGTAATTTTGTTTCTCTTACAACTGTACCTAGAGCATACAGTTGGGGTTTGACACTTATTTTGTTTTGTTCTCCGTCTGAACCATGGACATGACTCCTAAATCTACAGTGTCTCCACTCTCCTGCAGATGCTGTTGAGTGGCAGAGACGTCGACAAAGGAATGTCAGTCAGAACAACAGGTGCACAGATTAGTGCCATCCCCACAAATGAAACTGAAGGTATAGGGCATTCAGTCTCACACTATCAACACATTGTTCATGATATGTTTCTATCTGATGGCTGAATTTATATTGAGATTAGTTGTAGTCACATTTATACGCATTTCTAGCATTTGTGGAATCAAGTCATGCATATAAAGTCCCTATGTAGTATTCATAGCGAAACCGATGTTAGGAAGATATATTAGTGAGACTATTCATTTCTCTTAAACTGTATGTGTATATTAAATCATTGTCTATTATCCTCTGCTATCCCCAGATCTGAATTGTCTTACTGTGGCTTTCAATGAAACTAAACCCAAGAACAACATGGTAAGATATACAATTTTAACATACCAGTTATTAGAGGCATCTGTAGACATGGTCTTACTTAATCCTTGTGGTGTCTTAAGACACATAAGAGAGCGCTACTCTTATGTGATTTACAAACTCCTTGGTTAGGGTGCAAGTCAGTCTTTCATATCTAAGGTGTCAAAACCAAATTCAAGACACAGTCAGACAGTTCCCTTAATGTATGCAGGCAATGTAAACTCCCAATGTTTCAATTTCAACCCTGGTCATTATTATTTCAGGTTTTTCCAATTCATTTTAGTTTTGCTTAGTTTTTAGAGTGTCCTTTTAAGTTTCAATGTAGTTTTAGTTTTGTGATGAATTCTAGTTATTTGCTTTAACTTTTTATTTTTATTTATACATTTGGGGGAAATATTGCTAATTCTGTGTAGTGTTTGTAGTTGATTAATGTACGGTAAATGGGACAGATAACAGAAGCTTTTTCGGATTTGCATAACAAAGATTTTATAAAAAATGTTAGGAGCCTCATTCTTTTTAGGAATAGCGTTGCAAAACTATCCTTTGCCTGAGAGAAGAAAGAAATTATGCAAAACCCAGACAATACGAATCCAGCGGATCATGTCTACCAGTGCATCCTCACGTTTGAGGTATGCTGGGCAGCCTGTCACAGGGACCGTTCCATGCTGCCTATTTCAGAGATGCATGGTCGGATGTTGTTTGACTTTTCGCTGTCCAAAACATCTTGATGAACTTTTCTATGTTTTGAAAGAAGATGGACCTTTAGGTTTGTTGGGTTTTTCCTTTTATCTGTAGGCCACAAACTTGACATCTGTCAACAACAAGACACTTAGATTTAGATTTAAATATAGATTTGTTGGTCAGTGCTACTAAGAATGTACTAAGAATCCCACACTTTTCTGGAACGCTTGCGGTCGACGGTCAGCATGCTTGACATTTTGTGTCGTCACAAATGCAACTCAGGGATTTGTTGGCGTAGTTCCTTAGTCACAGCCTGTAGTTGGATAACTCAACATTCTTACAAACTGAACTAAACAATAAGAATTCATGATAGTAATTTAGATTTTCATTTTAGTTTCTTTTGGTTTATTTTAGTTTGTTTTAATCTAAAAAAAAAAAAGAAAATATTTTTTTTGTTTCAGGTAACGAATTAATAAAAAAAATCAGTTTTAGTTTCAGTTTCAGTTTATGATTATGACCTAGCTCTGTTCATATCCTTACTAGTTGACCTTGTCGTCTCATTGGGTCATCATGGCTTTGCCCTCTGTCAGGTGTCAAGTGTATGGCAACAGTGAGGTTAGATTCTAACGGCAGTCACTCTTCATACATTTATCATCCATATCTATTCAGGTTATTCACTCTTGGGGTCAAGGTGGTTGGGTCTATTGGTGGAGATTGGTTGAGAGTCTGTTAGGCCACTGTGACTCCAGGATTCTTTGGAGTGCTTTGTTTTGTAATATGTTTACGATGGCTTTTTAACGTTTTTTTTTCCAACATCCAACATTCCAGATGACATACAGGAGAACCGCGTAGGACTTTTTAAGAAATTCATTAGGCAAAATTATCTGGCAACCCAGGTGTTGCTTCAGACACATCCTAGACAATCATGGATGCCACCTCCTGCTGATTTGACATTATGTAACACAGTGAGTTTGCTGTGGAATTGCTGCTTGAAACCCTCTATGTTTAGGATGGCTATGAATGCCTTTCACAGGGATTGAGGTTAAAGCAGAAGTTGAGTTCCTGGTTAATCTTTCTGCTAACATTGGAGAAGGCTGACAATCTAAGGGATCCATACCTTTGCTAACAAGGCAAAGTTCTGGGTCCCTTATTTGGGCCTGGTGGTCAGTTCACTCGTGGATTTGTAGATTTGAAGGCAAACCTAAAGTGTGTACTTCAATTGACAGGACACAAAGATCCGGACCTGTAATATTAAAATCAGGACCTTGGAGATGAGAAGCTTCACTGTGACCTTAGACAAGGACTCTAAAAGGACCTATAAAGATGTACAGAGGTAAGACTCCTTGTTTGAGCTGTGGCCCACAGTAGGTGGTGTAACGGGTGAAGTCACGGAGAATGGAGGTTGTTTTATTCAAGCAAACAGAAGTGGTAGTAGAGGAGGTGAGGAAGTAATCCCAATCAAAATACAATGAAACTTCCCTGAAATGAAAATGTTTCCTTGGGGTAGTTCAGGAGGAACGACTGCTGTAGATTGTAGCACCAAGGCCTTTCCAGCTATCTTCTTCTGGCCATTTTCCTTGTTCTTCCCTGTGTCCCGGATTGTAGTGGCAGAACAGCTTTGAGGACAGCATGGCTTGGGGAAAAAAAAATATCTTCAACTTCTCCCCTGAGCAGCTTCTCAGGAGCCTCTATACCTCCCTTGATGAAGAAATTACTAGAGGCAGCTATGCAGGGGCTGGGTTGGCCCTGCTGGCTGCCTCCAGAAGGTTCTCGTCTGTAAATGAAAGCAGGTCATACAGTGATGTGGTGGGTGGTTGTTTTTACCAGAAGCTAAGGCTGCTGTCTGATAAGCATATTTTTGGTAAAAGGTCATTGGAAATGCCCTTGTGAGGGTCTAAATGTTTTTGGTTAAAGGGGCATGGTGTAATATCCTGCCTGTAAACAATAACGAGACTGAAATAGTATTAGCTAGTCTAGGGTGGGAAGGATAGCACTACAAGTGTGAAAAGCGAGTGTAAGGAGACTACAGGTCAGCGCAAAGTGACCAGCTGGAAAGCTCAGTTGGAAAATATCTCAGGCGCTCGGTTCAATTCTGTAGAAAAAGAAAACATTAACTTCAAACATGAACTGCAGATGTCTACTGGTCATACATGCTTGTGGTTATGGTGGTAATACAGTGAAAAATGTGCATTTTGCCCCATTGTTGTTTCAGATGCATATGTCAAATAGAGTTATGTTGAAGTAATAAATGCAAACATTCTTTCTAAAACCGTTAGAGTCTATGTTCATTGAACCACTGATGAACAACATCTAAGTCATTGGTCTCCAGCCCCATTTATGTTTGAGCGACTTTACACAAATCTAGTACATCTAATCAAATAATTAACTGGATAAGATCAAATCGGTTAGTTTAAACTTGAAGTTAAAGATAAAAAAATACAGGGCAGTTCTCCAGGAAGAGGGTTGGAGACAATTGATCTAACTGATACAACTGAACATTTCTTCTATGAACTTTTTTCCTTTTCCAGCATCGAGATCGCACCCTGTCTTGATCCTGGGTACTGTGTCCAGAAGACAATGAGGTCCAAGTTCAGTTTGGGGGAGGAGAGGGATGCAGGTCTCAGCATATACATGAACAAAGGACTCCCTCTACCAATCAACACCTTCGCCGGTATCATTAACTGACTATAACTTATGGGGATTGACTCTCCCCAGCAACGCCTGAAGGGTTGAGGCCCGCCACATTTTATGTCCATCAGTGATGGAGCACACAACAGATCCCCAGGTTTACCTTAAGGTGATGTGGAAAGGAACGCGAGTGACAGCTAAGACCAGCGCAAGGTTGTTTACCTCAACTAAAAACAAACACGCCACGGACATGATGGACCTCGTTCGATTTTCTGCTTGCGACTGTTTTGGTGAAAGTTGGGTTGTGGCAGGTTGTGGCAAAAATCTTCCTTGATGAAAAGAATAGATGTTTGTGATTTTAGTTTACTTCCTGAACTGAACCCAGTCCTGGTGCATGTTTATGTGTTTCCGTTTTTTGGAACAAAATTCCCAGACACACACACACATACACACCCAAATGAGTGGATGGTCTTGTGGAATCAATCCTAAGCTTTATTAGCCAATAATAACATTGTGAGAAAATCCCAACACTATAGTTATTGGTTTTAATTGGCTGAGTTAACAATCGATTATCTCACAACAATGTCCCCCACGTGCTTTGCGCCCTAACACCAATTGCTACGTAGCGGTGGTCACTCCCATTAAGGCCAACTTTGAAAGGTTGATGGGACATTTCTCAAAGAGAATTTAGCTTCAAAATTAAGAACCAATTTGTGTAAAACACAAGGGCTACGTGAGGGTAGTTTAGGCGGCACAGGGTTGTTGACAGACCTTAACTCAATGGTCTAGCTTGGACCAAACAGCGTGGGTTCAAAACACAGTTTGTCAGAAGAGTAGCCCCCTTGTCCCACCATGCAAGACAAGTCCTATTTTGACATCTGAATCGGGGTCTTTTCCATTGCCATCTGTACAGTTATGGAGTTAACTTAAACACCCATAGGAGCTGAACCCAGCCCTGCTTGTCATGTAGATACACTACCAACTTCTCTTTGTGTTCCAGCACTGAATCACCCCGGATGTGACATTTTTATTACTAAGCTTGCCTGAGGAACAATTCCAAGCTAGTTTATTAACATTTTTATTATCATAAATGTCTTGGCGAACTAACAGCTCAAGCTCTCGAAGTGGTAACTCACAGAAGTAATCAGTACAATAAGAAGGTGCTCTTATTTAGAGAGGCTTTATGTAGTGTGTATACGTTAGTCGTCCGTTTTTTCAAGCTGGCTCCACACTGGAGTCGAACCTACAATCCTGGTGCAGCAAGTTACCACCCACCGAGCAACTCAGAACCAGTCCTTTTAAGTTACTAATTGAAATGGTGTCAACTATTACAGCCCAATTCGTGCTCTGGGGGGGGCGTTCAAAATATATTTGCGGGTAAGGTTCGGGACGAGACATAGCGGCGGTGTTTCCTTGTTTACACTCGTAATGCTTCTTATATGTAAATCATGCTTTGGCTGAGCGCAGGATACCTCCACTGATGTAACAAGGGAATATTGTTTTAAATATTTCACAGAGTGATGTCAGATAAATAGGGCGAGTTCATTGGTCACTGAACATATTACGATTGATCAGCCTGCAGCGTGTCCCTTGATATCATCCCGGGCTCCAGGCCCGGCTCGACTTCCTCGCCTAACGATTTGGCACGAGAGAGCCGGCAAATGAACTAAAGTACAATGATGATCCATTCAACCAGTAAAACCAAGAGCACGGGCTAGCGGTATAGATTTTGCTGTCACTTAACCGCTAACTGGAGTGCCACAGTGGAAACACAGAGCACAGCGCCACTGAAGACGTCGTACTGCTACCCCCATACCAGAGCTACTTTCACACACTTGTTAAGTCATTGGATTATCCAAGTCCTGGGGTGTTTTTATCGTTACTCCCGAGACACCCTTGTTTTGTCTGTGTGTGATAAAAATAATGTGTTCACGAAACGCTATGTGTGTGCGTATTTGAGAGGATGAGTGTGAGGGAGTAGGTTATGTGTATGGTTATGTGTATGGAACGTGGAAAACTAAAGATAAATGTAGTTTTGAAGAGCTTTCCCTTTGCTGCCACAACAACATGCAGATCATTACGTTTTTATTCCAGATAAGTCACCTGTGGGCGTTTGAATATGAGCAAATTGGATTTTGTTTAAAGGTGCCTATTCTGTTATACAGGGAAGTGGAACTTAAATTCCATGCATTGCGGAGGAGTTTCAGGAACAGGCTTTCGTGTATCTGTAGAAGGTTGTTGAGAATTGGAACAGGTGTCCTTGGGGACGGGATAAATAGAACCCTGATGGCTGTAGGTGTAAAGAATCTTGCCGTAGCGTCCTTTTGTCAGAAAAACGTTGGCATTGTGACAACGATACCCTGTAAATAAGCACATTTCCTGGCAATTAGTTCCTGTGTATCACCGTCTTTAGTCCTCACCACGTCATCTGTACTTTGAAGGTACACATTTCTTGTGAAAGTAGATAAAACATAAAGGTTATAAACACATTGGTAGGTGTTGGTATGGTTGAACAAGTCTGCCTCTAATTTGTATGGTGGACTACTGTCGAAATCAGTTGTAAATGTTTGTTTTTAAAACCACTAAATGTGTGTGTGTATATATATATATATATATATATATATATATATATATATATATATACCTGATTGAAGAATAATAAGAAAGGCATGATCAGTGTGACCAAAGTTGGTTTTATTTGTGGCCATAATTGCTATGTGTGAAAAAACTGAAGAGATGAGGTTCTGCTATTTGTATCAAGTTCAAATGGGCGGTCTTTGTGAAAATAGGGTTACATTTTAAGCTGTCCTTAGGTCAGAAAGGCGTGTTGGCCCGTAAAGCAGATACACCAAGAGCATTCAGTACAACAATGTAATGACACAAGCTAAATATACTTTTGCAAAGGCTCCATACAACATGAAGTCAACAGACTTGGGGGGGGGGGCTTTTGTGCTTATGGCTGTTTGAAAGTGGTGCAATATCCTGTGTGGTTGGCTGTTACCATACTAAGAGGTATACTGTCTATGGAAGGTTATTCATACAGCTTCTAGAGGTTTTCAAAGGTCTTCACACCTGCCTGGAAGTTGACAGAAAGTGGTCTTAGCAGACAAAATGGCTGATTTATGATAAAACATAAGGGGACGGGGAAGAGCTAACATAAATGCACACCAACAACTATGCACTTGGATGAAAGACAGACCCCGACACACACACACACAGACACACACACAGACCAAACAACAGACCAAACAACAGACCCATACACCCGCACACACAGACAGACGGATATAGTGACAGATCCCTACAAACATTCACACAGTTAGAGAGACCAAACCCTACACACACACAGACAGACAGACACACAAGACCGATCATGCATAAAAACAGATACTCACACAGACATCTGAGACCACTACTATAAAAGCCATTCAAATCATTCAAGTCTCTTAATACAGCTGGACATTTTTTTATGTTGGTTTAATTATGATTTTAATTAACGCAAATGTACCTGGATTCTGGGGTCTTATTGTAATGTTGTAATAAATAATTAATAAACCTATTTGCACACTAGTTTTTAAGATTCATGTAAGATACATAATGAGAGCTTGGTATCATTGTTATTGCTTTGTGTAAATACATGTGTTTCATATAATGACTTTATATTTTATATAAAAAGACAAATAATTTGAATCTGTTGACTTTTTATTTACATTAATTTGTTTCTTACTTAGGCATTGCACCGTATATTTCCTAACTTAGGCATTGTATAGTATTTTTCCTTACTTAGGCATTGTACAGTGTTGTAGCTAGGTAAGGGATGTTACATTGCCCTCCTTAAATATTGGGTCAGTGAGGCATTTTTGGGGATCCACAAATGCCTTAATTTGAAATAAAAAAATGTATGTATGGTTAACGTAGAGATCAGTGGTATTCAAATCTGGCGGTGCATTCACACATTCCAGTTTTACTTACTGAAACTTTACTTACTTTCTGAAAGACGTGATTGGTTCAGTTGAAAATCCAATCAAAATGGAGAGAAGGCGGTGCTCATGAACACTTCAAATTACATTAAAAAGTGTGCAGTTCTGATAATGTCTTTGAAAGAGTAAGTTTGCCTGTTATGTTATAATGCAGTATGTGCTAAATGACTTGATTGCATTAACATTCAGAGAGGAATCTCTGGTCGTAATAACATTCACAAAATCGCTTTTTTGATCCAGCTTGAAATTTTCTTGAGCACCGCCTCCTCTCCATGACAATTGGGTGTTTGCCTGAACCAATCAATTTCTTTCTGCCCTCAGAACATGTTTGAGTAAGTAAAACTGGTACTCCAGCATAGTTCCACTCCATCGTAAACATATTACAAAACAAAGCACTCCAAAGAATCCTGGAGTCACAGTGGCCTAACAGACTCTCAACCAATCTCCACCAATAGACCCAACCACCTTGACCCCAAGAGTGAATAACCTGAATAGAGGGTTGACTTTATGTCAACCCTCTAATGGGGGACTTATTTAGACCTGGGACACTAGGTTGGTGCAATTAATCATGAGGTAGGATAAAAAGTCCCTGACCAGGGAGTTGCTGTAGAAAAATTGAGATGTCACTGCAACTGGTATCCATTCTTAGCCTTCACTTGAGGGTATTTGTGTACATGTTGGGGTGAGCGTTTATAAATGACATCACTTTTTATAGATTGTCCTCCATTTCAGGGCCCCAGACATTTTGGTAGATTGGGCTTGTCAGGTGTTTATGTTATTATGGTTAAGGTGTCTTATGTGTTTAGGTTTTTCATCTTACAAATGTGTTGAAAGGGGTGTTATAATTTTGTCATGTATGGTTGTCAAATGGATCTGACTCATTAGTCTTCCTTGATGATGTAGCTTCTTAAGGCAGCCTTAGAATGAATTAATAAGTGCTAAAATACCAGCAAATGCCTCAAATCTCATTGGACAGCACTTAATCCTACAGGACACAATGACCCTAAGCACACTGACTTAGCAATCTTGTTTTCTAGGCCAAAAAGTGGGATGTTTTTTTACTGGCCGAGCCAATCTCCAGATTAAAATGAAATGGAACATTATTTTCATTTACAGTAAAAAAAATTAAATAATAGAATTTATATTATAACCTCGTAATACTAATATATAAAATCAAAACTTTCGGAAGTGTACAGTAGGGCCCAAATAAAGGTGGCTTCACTTTCCCTGTGCTTTGGAAGGCACTTCAGTATGAGACAAAAATGTAGTACCGATGATCAACTTAGGGAGGCGCTATTGTTTCGATATAAATATTTTCAGGCATTGAAAGCATCATCAGCCTTGGCTTTAACGGCTTTAATAACAGCACCGCTAACTCAAACCACGGCAACAGTGGTGACAACACCTGCACGTTGTGGTGGAATATCCTTCGCTAATTCCTTGTCTTTTAAATCCAAACCCAATTGCCCTGCATCTTGCTATTAAATGAAAGACTGTGAGCAAAGGCTAAATCAATTGTTTTTTTTGTTTTTTTTTAAATCTGTGATTCCAAGACATAGCATTATATTTGTTTGACAGCGCATCCTATTGGAACTGAACACACCGTGAAGAAATGGAGAAAGAAAAAGAGCGAGAGTCGTCAAATCAATACGGGTCCCTGGAATGCACTAAATGGAATACAGAGAATTTCAAAAAAGGTATAAAAAAGAAAACTGTTTTGTGACAATTTACATTTAATAATATGATAGGACAACAGGGTTTCTGAAATGTGCAGATGTGGATGGTAGTTCTTAACGAACGTCTACAGGTGTTAGTCACGGGCTGTGGGGTGCCTGACGTAAATCAGTGTTCGCGTGTGCGCGCGCGTGCCTGCATGTGTACTTGCGTTTGTTCTTGATGGACCCTGCCTGTATGTATGCGTCTCACAGTCGCTTGCACGGGTTACCCGGTTATTCAGTAAATTGCTACCCCAGCGGGAATTGTGGAGATCATCGTGAATGTCAGTTTGACAAGTCTTAATTGCAGAAGGTGTTGTTATTTCGACACTTCATATCATACCATCAACAATACTCTACGTTTTATTCTCAATTTCAATTCATTCAACAAGTAAAGCAATGGGATTGTTAAGAAATATATACACACATTGTCGTGGAAAATCATTTTCATAAGGTTATTTATGCATTTTATAGAAAAATCCCCCACAACATACACACAGTAACTATGCAATTATAATGTGTTCATTATCATCATCATCTCTCTCTATCATTAAAACACTTGTAGGGCATCACGGTAATTCCTCAATATCTCTTTATCTGTCTTTCTATCTGTCCTCCTGTCCTTTTTCTTTCCTTCTCACAGCCATCCGTTTTTGCTCCTCCTCTCCCTTGCTCGCCCCTTTCCACATCTCTCTCCACCTCCTTTGTTCCCGCTTTCTCTACCCATACTGTCAGTCTACCACCATGAATGACATGTAGCTCATTAGGAAGAAACCCGCCCATGCTGGCAGAGGGAACGAAAGAAGGATCGAATGGACAAGAAAGACGGCAAATTGAGGCCTCATTTAAATCGCGCTGTGAGGACTCTGATGTGTTGAGACCAGGAGGCGTAAAATAATTATAGACACAAACATGATGCTATGCTAAACCTACATATGCTTGGTGGAGGCTGAATGCAAACATGTGGCAGAGTAATAACAACAGATCCAGCAGTTAGCAGTTAGCAGTGGCAGTGCGCTAGACACTTTTTGAGGACCTCTCTGGGGAAGGGGAATAAAATGTGTGCAAGGAGTTCGTGCAAGAAGTTTGAGCAGGCCTGCGGACAAAATCCAGTTTAGCAGAGCAAGTGCGGGGTCACTCTTGAATCGACCTCGAAAGACAGAAATCGCGTCAACAACAGAGCCTCTACAGAGGAGTTCATCTTTTTTTTTTGATTTCTCACTTTACCCACACACACGCACAAACACACACACGCGCGCTATTTCCTTCCATCTCGCTCTGTGGATGACCCTTCCTCTAGTCATTCTCTGATCTCCCTCCCACAATGTGGGGGTGTGAACAAGCCTCCTAGTACGTTCACACACTGCCGACCTCCTTAGGCCAGATGTGATGATGGCCGTCAGGGTAATCGTTCCCGAAGGCTGGGTACACAGAGAACCTCTCAGTGATGGCTTTCGGGAAACCTGCTATGACATTTAGAAATCCCGGCGTCACGTATGATGTCCTTAAACGGACTTCTGAGGATGGGGGCGTGAGAGAGGGAGGGAGCAATGTAAGGAGAGAGGGGCAGGGAGGGAGGTGAGGTGGCTTGGTTTTGAATGGAGTTCTTATCCAGTTTGTAGTAAAACAATTTTAAGAGGGTGTGGTTTACAGACCAGTCTTGGTGATAACACTAACCCCCCCCAACAACCCACCCCCATCCACACACCCATTAGATTAGATGCTTATAGCTATGGTGTCTGACCTTTTTGTGTGGCACCGAGAGCTCAGTGTTTTAGCCGTGTGAGATTTTGAGGCTCCAACACAATGCAATGGCAGAGAGACATAAACGTGAACTGCTTGCTGATAACCGTCACACTTTCCCTCTCACGGTGCAAGCCTGAGGTCACAGAGCACGGTCTGCCTTGTTAGGCTACGGTACATATCCTCTCCTCTTATTCTCCTCAGAGGATGTTATGTCTTATTCAGTCCCTGAGGCTATGTGTGAAGAGAAGAAATTGATATATTGCACGCTCTCTATTTTCCTCTCTACCTCTCTCTTTCCCTCCCTCTCTAGTGCTCTCTTTCTCTGAATGTTTGCCCCTCTGCTTAATGTGAAACCTCCAGTGAAAACACACACGTCGTATCTTGTATTGTAAATCGGACGTGCTAGTTCCACATTGAGGTGGAGGGATGTGGTCCGGTTTTGAACGGTGGCGTCGACTGGGCCGCACGTAGAGCAGCTAACCCGGGGACCACGAACCAACCAGGCCCGACTCAGAAGAGATGGACTGTCTTAAACGGTGAACACGTCTGGTTTCAGCTCAGCAGGTTTCCTTGTACTACCAGGGGGGCGGGGGGGCAGGAGGTTTCATCCTCCAGGAGTATGGATCTTCCGTCCTGTTCTGGAGTCTGACTGTGAATACCTAATCTCTCTTTTGGCTCAAGCTAAACCATGTTGTGGCGGCGGATGCTGTTTAACGGTTGTTTCCACGGCTGAGTTTTGAACTTGATTGCGACACTGCAGTGGAAATGAGGCCGTTGAGTAAAGCAATAGGTCTCACATCCATCTCATGCCAAATGCCCCAACGCTTGATGCAGACCAACAGATTGGGCCAGAGAGACCAACTGCCGTTAGCGTAGCGGCTGAGATGTGGTGAAGCTTATACGATATTATCATACATTATAAAACATTATCATGCATTATCTACAATCCCATTTAGTAACACCAGTCCAAATGGTATTGTTGGACAAGATATCATGGAACAGGGGCTAACTTTGTTTGGGACAATTCATTTTTTTTAGCCCAGTAGCATACAGTGGCTATGTACCAGTATCATACAGTGGCTATACCACCCTGGTTAACAAAGTAGCAAACCGCTAAGTGCACGTTATGAAGACAGTAACGGCTTGGCAGCGCGTGCCCCGCATGAACAAATAAAACGGCGCATTCACAAGTGTGTATTTGGATGTAATTCTGCAAGGTGTTCAGTCCTCCTGGCGACTAGCCTCGGCTGTGTGATTCCAATAAGTATGTGTTTATATTTTCATTTCCTTTTCTTTGTGATTTATATTCAGCTCAGAGCCAACTGTAATCTCTGGGGCTGTGGAGCCAGGTAGGAAAGTAGTGGTAGACAAAGGCACGCAGACTAATGTAGGCACGCACGCACACGCACACACACACACACATTCACACACACACACACATTCACACAGACTCACTCTCTTGTTTCACTAACTTGCCTCTTCTCCCACACTGGGGAATTGGGGAAAACAAATTGTACACTGAGGCTCAAAAGTGGTGTTAAATGTCTGTTTCTCCTTTCGTTTTTCAGTAATGCTGAATAATGTCTTTAACTGCAGTGCAGTTAAGACCTTATGAAAGCACATCCCTGGCGTGTTTAGTTTTGAAACGAAACAATTGTTGAGGTCTGTTTTTGTTTCTATAACAAATAGCTCTGAATTTTTCTCATTTTGATGTGTCTGTATTATTGTGTCCAACACCTTAGCCCATGTACTTACATAGTGGAATTGTGCTTATGAACCAGAAAGATCTGATTCCAGCCTGTCTAATCTACAGTACACTTCTCTGGTAGGACATATAGACATAGACATCTTGTCATAATGTAATGTCACAATGTACCTGAGCTGTACTAATCCCACCCCCTGTCAGAACTTAGACATTGTCTGGCTCCACTCAACAGTCACAGAGTGGGAGATTCAGAGAAGAAAATAACACACCAACACACACACATTCTCTAATTAATGTCAGTTCAGGCCAGAGTGTGAGTGTGCGTGTGTTGTGGGAGCTAGACCAGCCTAATGCCAACCCAGGGGTTTTGTTCTGATAGTTGCGGTATTCTCAACAAAGCAGGCTGTTATTTCACACTGCTTCCCCGATCATTAATTTGCATTCACTGCTTGGTGTAGGATGTTGTCAGGATAGTTCCTCTGTGTGACTGAGGAAACGCTGGACAGTTTAACTGTATAAGAGTGACAAAGGTTAATAGAAACGCTGAACTTTCTTCTGACCTTCTCTCCGAACAGAAGAAGACATAGTGTCCATGGCGGACTCCACCATCACTATAGATGACATCGAAGGAGAGCTCTTCAAGATCGACCGGATACGAGATGTGCTGGTCAGGAGGGAGTCGGAGCTCAGATACATGTCAGTGTCTTATATCTTCTAAACCTGTCTGTGATATCCCCGCCATCCCAGAATACTAGTGCGTGCGTGCGTCCAAGGGTGAGTGTGCGAAATGTGAAAAATGAGTGGGAAAAATTTGTGTGACTTTACGGAGGAAGAGGGAATCCTCGTCGCTGGTAGTGTAGGAGGAAGAAAGAACCCAGCGAGAGGACATGAGGAACAAGGGAGAGGGAGTGAGGAGATTGCTAGGGGTCTGAGTGGGCGAGAGGAACACAGAAAGATGCAATGCGACAGGGTTACACTATTACCAGGGACACCTCTGTGTGTGTGTGTGTGTGTGTGTGTGTGTG